>JACXGJ010008239.1:0-27848 GCA_016801105.1 Esox niger | reverse complement strand
CCCAGAGGTAGCATATAGAGATTGAACAGAAGCGGTCCGACAACTGATCCCTGTGGAGCTCCGCATGTCATAGCCACCCTATCAGATTCATGATTACAAATGGTGACAAAGTAACTTTGGCCATCTAGATAAGATCTGAACCACTCAAGGACTGTCCCAGAAAGTACCTACCCAATTTTTCTATAAGTGTTCTATGATCTACAGTGTCAAAGGCTGCACTGAGATCTAGTAGAACTAGAACTGTTATTTTATCTGAATCAGTATTCAGCCGTGTATCACTTACAACTTTAATCAGGGCCGTTTCAGTACTGTGGGGTCGGAAGCCTGACTGAAATTTGTCTAAGAGACCTCCTGAGGTCACAAAATCGGTGAGCTGATTGAATACAACCTTCTCAATGATCTTTGTGATAAAAGGTAGATTAGAAACAGGTCTGTAGTTGTTCATTATAGATGCATCCAGTGATCTCTTTTTTAAGCCTAATATCTGTTCTAGATTTGCACTAAATTTCGAACTAAAATGGGGCTTGCCTTTTAGAAACATTACATTTTTTAATTCATCATGAACCGTCCATACACCATGTGGTTTTATATAAATGTTGATCTCTGCCACAAGTTTTCCTATGCCGTTGTAATAACCGGTGTAGAGTTCATACTTCCAAGTTTTGTAGTATTTTGAGTCATGTAGTTCAAATGCGTTTCCCCACATGTAAAATTCTTCCATGTATGCGGGTATTGGAATTCTATCAAAGGTACCTCTCAATCACCTTTCAGATCTATACCGTTGGCACATTTTGTGGTATAGCTCAAACTCGAATTGTTTGGATAGAGATGTCTCGATCTGTTACTTGGCAGGTTTATGTAGAAACCACCAGCACTCAAGCTGATCGCAGTCAATGCAAATGATGTAATCCTTAAAATCCTGGAGTTTTAACAAATTTTTAGGTGAAGAAATTGTTCCGTTGGTATCTAGCTGTTGAATTTCTCAGGCCAACCCAGCCATTTCACAAGAATAATTTTCTTCCTCTGTACTTTCTCATCCAGAACTGCTTCCACTTTAAAAGTTTTATCCTTAGCCATGATCATTTTCAGAAATTCCTATTCATAAAAGGTTCCAACTATCACATCACCATCGTAATCTTTTATTTTATATACAGGAGGTACCCGCGGAATGCAATCTGTTATTGTAAAATATTCATCTGTGTACCCTTTTTCATAGCATTTTGTAAACACTTATCCCCAACCTGGAACTTGTCACTTTGATTACGAATTCTCATTATTGTTGTACCATACAGGTTCTTGAGAACTAGTCCAACATTTTCTTCACAAACATCAGCTGGCTTCATCTTAATAGACCGAATGTAGCCATGGTTGTAACCATGAACTAAATTTTGAATAACCTCAACATAGCAGTGAGGGCAGCTGTCAGAAACCTCCACATTCGTAATATAATTGTTTTATTAAATCTCTCAACGACACTCGCTTTGACATTATTTCCTATTGCAAAATGTTATTAAAAGGTCTACAAACATCAATAACGCTCTGTAGCTTTGTGCATCAACTGTTTAACCACCAAACCCACATAGGATTCGTTTAGATACATGTAAACACGGCAACTGAAGTTACCCATCCTTAGACAGCAGACTCTTTGCGTTTGTCACACCAAGACCCTACTGCGTTCCATACAGTTTCCTCATTAAATGTATCCATGTTTTCATTCCGGTTCTCACATGATGTTAGGCTCCAACTTGAGCTTATGCAGAAAGTTCTCAGCGGCCACGTGAACATTGGTCAGTGGTGCATGAAACCCTGACGCGTTCTGACCGTTTCCATATGCTTGTTCAGATTAATTAACGCTTTATACTGACATGGTCTTGGTTATCAAAAAGTCTACAACCATGACATCCACTTTGATAACTTTGTGCATCAACCATTTAATCGCTAAAGCCACATAGCATGTTTCAGACACGGTGTTACAACTGTCTCATAATGGGTCTAAAAAAATATCCGGCGTATCGAGACATGTATGATGATGTCAATTAACTACATAACAGCTAAGTTTGTCACCTGTAGAAGCAAGAAAATACACAAAATATAGCAAGTTAGGTACTGTGGCCGCAAGCTTAAAACTGAGCCCGAATGGGAAATCATGCTTTTTATGTTTCTAAGTCCTGGCTTGCTAATAAATGTTACAGCTAATGTTTTGCATATATTATTTCTGAAATGAGGTGTGTATCATCTGTTTGTCTTTATGATGTAAATATTCTTGTTGAAAAAACAAGTCTTATTATACCTACAGTAACTAGCTACCATTCAATGTAAAGTAAATCTACAAACTAGGCAACAGTTAGTCATCTTCAGTCTGACATGGTTTCATATCCTGGCTTCTATATTTCTAAGTACTACATTATGGAACTGTTTCTGTACATGGATCATTTACTATTTCGTATTAAATTTTGCCTAATAAGATGTCATCATGTTTTTAAACTCTACTGTATCACTTTCCCTCATGCTTGTGTCCATGTATTAGATGAGCCTATCTAGACACAAGCCACATTGGAAAGATTGTTCTGTAAGTCCTTTGTTTATTATTGTGTTATGTATTAATGAAACAATGCAACTAATTACAGTATACTGTTATGTATTTTGTATTTGTAAGTAGAGATGGATGGAGACTAAGGTGTTGATGCTTGCTTACAGGTGTATGCAGAGGAAGTGATCACTGACATTTCTGGTGAAGTCCAGCTCATAGCTGATTAGGATGTTTAGAAATGGGGCCAAAAATATGATGGCTGATTTGTCCTGTCTGGCGTATATTAGGTTTTTCATTTTCTCTTTCTGCCCCTTGTTCACCTGGACAGTGTGAAGTACTGTCCACTCTTACGCTTCAGTGCATACCAACTGATGGCTGTCCACCTGTCTTCTTCCACTCCCAGTTATCGAGTCTCATTCTCCCCTATATCTCTGTCTCCCGTTCTCTCTTAAATGTTGCCCTCATTTGTTTGAAAATACGATATTTGCTTTTAACTGGAGTTGGGTTTACTGGCACAATTCTTTTCTTTTCATTAAATTTAGTAGTTAGTTTACAATCCATGTAACTCTGCTTACATTTTCTAGAAGATACTGTTACCATTTTAATCTATAATTTATCTGATATATAATGTTTTATCTCTCGCTCATTCAGGATGCCAATGTTGTTGAGGGTGTTGTTTATAGGTCCATGCCGCTTTTTACAATACATGCAACTATATCTCTACATTGTTCTAGATTAAATGTACCGATACTGTCATTATTAACTCAGTCATCACTCTTACCTTTCTCTCTGTCTCCCCCTCTGTCTTTTAAATCTTGCCTTGTTTGAGGAGATCTTTGCAGTTCATTGGAGTCCACAGAAATGTTAACGATACTTTAACTTCTAGCAGAGCCTTTTCTTTGTCAGTTACTTCTACTTGAGTATGGAGATTGTGTAGGCCCTGATCACCAGGAAGTCAGTCACGAGGAAGTGTGGACACTGGTCCATGGCACTTACAACTCAGTTTTGTAATGGTTTTGGGGAATAGTATTGTAGGTACATATATTTAACAGGACCGCAAGGATGGTGGGTAATGTCTGAACAATTGTGGTGGGCCGGTCTGGGCCAAAATGCCAGAGGCAATTACAAACCCTTTACTTTAGATTGTTTAGTTCGTAATCTCAGTTATGGTATTAAACACTACAAATCAATTAAATGTATCTTAACGGAGACAAATGACCAGGTGTTCAACTTGACATATGTAATTGTGCTACTTGTGTCACGTCCCCGCCTCCATGATTCCGCAGAGGCGGGGCCTCACCTCCCTGGGCTGAGATCGCCACACCTGTTCACCATCATCTACTCCAACACCTGTTCCTAATCAGCTATCACACAACTGATTCCACTTGCCTCATTACCAACAGTATTTCTATGGAACCCTGACAACTCATCCCTGCCAGATCATGGTCTATATTCACATGCTCTTTTTGGCTACTTGCAAACTTATTTTCTGTAGTCTACCTTGTACCGACCTCCTGCCCGTCCCCAACTACTCTGCCTGCTACCTGTCTGAACCTCTGCCACCAGCTCATGTACTGATCGCCTGTCCGAGCACGATTACTCTGTCTGCCACTTCCAGTCCGCGGGTAGGTTCCAACCCACACCCATGACAACTTGTTGTCCATTACAGAGAGGTAACAAAAAGGAGCTACGAAATTCCTCTCCTAAAAGCCAAACAAAAAAGTTGCAGTGGTCTCTATTTTTTCTGGAGCTGTATTAAAAAAAATATATAAGAAAAAGTTTGCTATAAGTGCAAAAAAAGTTCAAAATTCGCTGTTCGCTACTACTTCCACCTTGCTTCAATGCACACAATTTGAGGCATACGTTGGATAAATCCAACGCATACACAAGATCAAACGTTCTCTAACTGCTTCTGTACTGAAATGCTGCAAGCCTATCATACTGTTATATTTTAAATGAATTACCTTCTGGTGTATCACAGCACATGATGTTGGTGTGATCAAGGCTTTAGATTTGATTTTGTTCTATGCTATTTTCGTGTGGCTGACATGTTTGGAGCAGGTCGGAGGGATTAAAGGCAATATTGAGCATATTTGTATGTCTGTTCTAATGTATATGTGAATTGTTTTGCTCAATACTAAACAAATAGCCTATTTAATTAGGATAATGTGTCATCTTAATTGAAATAGCAATATTAGCCTACACTGTAAACCCAAATAAGTTAGCAGAACTGAAAACATGGAAGGCAATTGATTGTTTTAAAAGATTTAAGTTAATTTACTCAAAAGGCATTTGTTTGTGGAACTTACATATATATTTTTCCATGTACCTTTTGACAACAAGTCAGCATAGATGATTTCAGTTACGGAAACTTAAAATGGTAATTTATCTCACTTAATAAAATAAAGTCAAAATAGCTTAACTTTTAGTATAGTAATTGTATAATTTTGTAAATGTTGTAATTGAATATTTCATGTATGAGAGAAAGTAGGCTTGAGAAACTTAACACAACACAGATGTATTGACTAACTATGAGCAGAGGTGCATGGATAGGAAGTGTTCCGTCCATGCCTCCTGCTAGGAGTTGCCCATGTGACTGTCACAGGCTTGAGGGATAGGACCATTGACCATTTGCTGGAACATCCCATACAAGGGTAATTTAGGCCTTTCTTATTGGAGGGTATTTGGCTGGGTTTGACCCCTTGGCCGCCTCCCTTGTATTCAGTATAAGTACTGTGGAACTTCCTTTATTCTTTGGAGAGAGAGTGGGAACTATGTACTGTTAACATCAGAAGTCTCATGCTGAATAAAGATGGTGCTCCCCTGACTTTCTGGTTACATAACTTTTGTTTTTGGACATCACCGGAACAGGCAGGAAATGTGAAATTATTAAGTATAATGTATAGTTTGTCCAAGTGGAGGGTTAGAGAGTGACAGAGTTCAGTAGTACTGTGATGTGCTGGGCTGTTTTCACCACCCCTTGCAGGACGTTCCGGTCGGCAATGGAGCAACCACCAAACCACAGTGTGGTGAATTTAGACAGAATGCTCTCGATTGTACAGCGGTAAAAGTTCACAAGGATCTTGGAAGTCCTTGGTTGCCCTTCTTCAGTCTCCTCAAAAAGCACATTCGCCCCTGTGCCATTTCGACCAGGGCCGTGGTGTTGAGGGTCCAGTAGATATCCTCCGAGATATGGACCCCCAGGAATTTGAAGCTGGACACATGCTCCAACAAAGTGTCTCAGGTGAAAACTGGGATGTGACTTCAGCCTTTAGACTTCGTGTAATTCACACTGAGCTCCTTGAGGAACGCTGTCGTGGGTGAAGAGGGAGTACAGGAGGGCGCTTAGCATGCAGCCTTGTGGAACAACCGTTTTTCGTGCTCCCAACCAACTTTGCGGATTAATTGTTGTTACTAATGTGTAATTTTGTAACCGCACTTTTAACCTATAACAGACCATCACTATTGGACATTAGAACTGCACTGGAAGCATCTTTTTCGTACAGAACATCAAGTTCAACAAACAACCCAGGATACCCTTTGTTTTGCTTACCCAAGCAAGCACCTGGTAAACGAAGCCGACGGAGGAAGCGTGGAAAGTGGGGTGGAGTTTTGGTCCGACTGCAGCTGCGGGGAAACCGCGCTCCTCTCCCTAGTATTCTGCTAGCGAACGTCCAGTCACTAAACAGCAAGATGGACGAACTTAGGAGCAGGCTAGCTTTCCAGCGAGATATTAAGAACTGTAATAATCTGGTTTTCACTGAAACATGGCTGAAGCGCTCAATAACTGATGCGGCCATTGTTCTGAAAGGGCTATCCATTCCTTGGCAGGATCAAACAGCAGAGTCCGGTAAAAGCAGAGGGGGTGGTTCCTGCTTCATGGTAAACAATCTTTTGTGTCGGGACACAGACTGCATTTCTTCTGGATCTTAAAATTAAATGTTGCCCTTACTATCTACCCCGGGAGTTTACATCAGTCATTTTAAAAGCTGTGTACACACACTCCCCAAGCCAATGCTGGGGCTGTGCTCGAATAACTTTTTCGAGTTATCGATAGGCTTGAATGTTCACACCCGGAAGCTTCCTTTATTGTTGCTGCCGATTTTAATGGCAAAATCCAAAGTCCTACCAAAGTTTAAAAAACACATCTACTTCCCGACATGCGGGGAAAACACTTTTGACAATGTCTACTCTCCAATTCGTCATGGATATAATTCAGCAAATCAGAACATGCATTGATACTGTTGCTCCCTGCTTAAAGGCAGAAGCTAAAACAAAAGAAGCCAGTGACGAGGTCCATTCAACAATGGAAGGACGAATCGGACGCCGACTTACATGACAGTTTCCTCATCACAGACTGGGAAATGTTCAGAGAGGCGTCTGGAGGCAATATCAATGAGAACACAGAATCTGTGACCGGTTTTATTAGCAAATGTATCGACAACATTGTACCATGTACAACTACAAAATAATTTGCTAATGAAAAAACTTGGGTCAACAATGGTATTTCTCGCCATGCTTAAGGCACGGACTGCAGCATTCAACTCTGGCAGCAAGGACAATTATAATAAATCCCAGTATGACCTCAGGAAGGCAAAAACTGCCAAAAGCCATTACAGTACCAAAGTAGAATCTCTCTACCAGGGCTCCAATACCGGGAACCATCACTGACTATAAAGGTTATTCAGGCAGTGTGAGGGAAGTGCCAGTTTCACTCCCAGAGGAACTGAACTTGCTTTGAGAACATCATCCCTGGCATGGACACTCAAATGGGCCAGGACGGCTGCCTTTAAAAATGAATAGTTCAGACGTTTGCAAAGCCCTAAAAAGAATTAACACCCGTAAGGCTCCTGGACTGCAGTTTGCCCACTGACCTAACAGTAGGCTAACTGACCCTGCACTCCGCGCTTTTTATTAAATGCATAAATAACCGTATACTTATGAAAATACTAATGAGCAATATATAATCACTTAGTTTTATTATAAACATATTAATGTGGAATCCAAACTCACAGTAAATGACTTCTGGGATAGGAAGAATTACACACACAGACAATTTCTATGTTCATCATAATATATATGCCTTATGCTGAGAGTTAGTCATGAGCAGGCAATTACCTTGAGCCCAGAGAGGGGCATTTCTAAAGTTTACTGCCTTTGTATCCACTAGTCGGGTGTCCTGAGTATGGCCCATGACCTTAACATAACACTTTGTGGACAATGATGGACATGACTCAAGTATGAACCATGAGGAGGTTGTGAATTACTGTCGCAAATTACATGCATTCAGGGAGGTAGAAGATAAGAAGTGCACCCCACCCTGGGGGGGTTGCCAACCAGACGAAGTCAGATGGCGTAATGTGTGACTGTTCTGTATAAAAGCCATGGGCTGGACTGAGAACATTGGGGGTGTATCTGCAGAAGGACCTGGCTCTAATGTCTGTCATTATTGTATGATTTTCATTAAAGTCTATTCACAAAGTCCTGAGTTGAAGTGCATTTGTTTTTATTAAGGAGTGGTTGATTTTCCATGACACACTGTCATCTAGACAAGAGGAACATATATGTGAGAATGCTGTTCATTGACTACAGCTCAGCCTTCAACACCATTATGCCCCACAAGCTGGCGGTGAAGCTCAGGGATCTGGGTCTTGACCCCTCTGTGCAGATGGATGGGCAATACCACCTCCTCCTCACTGACTCTCAGTACTGGCTCCAACCCGAGACCTGCCTGGCAACCCACGACTCCAACACCATCATTGAGTTTGCTGACGACACCACCATCATATGCCTGATCTCTAGACACACTTCGTGGTGTCAGGAAAACCACCTCCAGTTCAATATCAGCAAAACAAAGGAGATGATTGTTGATCACAGAAAGCAGCGGTGAGGAGACCACATCTCTATACACATCAATGGGTCTTCGATAGAGAGAGTTCACAACATCTGGTTCCTTGGTGTCAACATCAGCAATAACTTGACCTGGTCTCATCACTCTAACATCTTGGTGAAGAAGGCAAGGAAACGGCTCTTCTTCCTACACCGATTAAGGAGATTTGTCATGAATTCCAGGATAATCACCAACTTCTACAGATACACTATCGAGAGTATGCTTTCCAACTGCCTGATGTGGCAGCTGCACTGCCCTCGACTGCAAAGCACTTCAGAGGGTGATTAAAACAGCAGAGCACATCACACGGTCTGACCTGCCATCCCTGCAGGATCTCTACACAGAGAGGTGTAGAGATCCTGCAAATCATTTCAGATCCCAGCCACCCATGTCATGGACTGTTTACAAAACTGTAGTCCGTCCAAAGCTAACAGGCTACGGGACAGATTCTTTCCTCAGGCTGTAAGGCTGCTCAATTCAGGAACCCCTCTTCCCTTCCATCCATAGTCCCATGCACACCTGTGACGTTATATCATACTCATCTGCCAATTATAGAATGCACACCTGTCACTTTTGCAATGCACTTGTCATGCCCCCGCCTCCACGTTCATGCAGAGGCGAGTCCACGCATCCCTGAGCCAGTCACACACCTGCTCGTCTCCCTATTACGCACCTGTTCCCAATCGCCCCATCACCAACAGTAATTCCACAGTCCTCTGCCATCCCTTCCATGCCGGATTATGGTCGATGTTCACATGCGCTACCCAGCTATCCACGAGTCTACTTTCTGTTTGGATTTCCCATGTACCGACTCGTTGCCCGTCACCGATTACTCTGCCTGCTCTCTGCCTGTACTTCTGCTGCCAGCCCGTGTGTCGACCTTCTGCCTGTCCCCGACTCTTCTGCCAGCCATCGGTCAGTGTCTCTGCCGCCTGCCTGCGCATAGATTCCCTGCCCAACTCCGATCCCTCTACCTGCCACTCCCCCTCTGCCCTTCCATTCCGCGCTTGGGTCCTCACCCCCGTCCCTGACAGCGCTATGGTTTTACAGTTGTATTATTATTATTATTGATGTGTGTTTTGCATAGTGTTATTATTGATTGGTTGTGTTATCTTCTAATTTTTATATTATAATTACTGTTACTTTTGAACTTGACTAAAAAGTAAAAAAAACAGCATTTCATTGCAATAACTTGTTATTGCAAATGACAAAGAAACCTTTTGAACTTTAAACTATGCATATGATATTCAAATACAGCTAAATTAAGAGACCACTGCACCTTTTCTTTCCTTTCCAACAAAGTTGAAAAGGAATGTTTTGAGTGAGGAAGAGAAGTGTTCAATTGGCAGTGGTCTCATAATTTCAATCCTTCTGTTCCTCAAGTCTATTGTGCTATATCAATTAACTTGCTTGCTTGCAGAGATACTGTGTGTTCTATATTACATAGGGGCCTGGTTGGCTATAATGTATGCTATCAACTCATGTCTGGTAAGTTTCACTCCCTTCCCCCCGACTGTCTTCAAACGGGTTTGTTCTTTAAATCAGAGGGATTGGAGACATACAGTACAGAGCAATTGCATTAGTGGTATAGTATGCTAAACCCATGATGAACCACAATAATTACTTCGCTTTTACAGACACCAATATATATTTTTTTATGAACAGATCTGCATTTGATTTCATTCTCTTATCGACAGTTATAAGCAGCAATCATTTGAATAAATTGTATGCCTTTCAAAATAATTAATTGTCAAAGTAGTATGGGCACATAATTGATAATTGTGGTCACAACAATATACTGAGAAAGGAGCATTTAAAATGCTAACAACTAGCATTGGTATATTTTTAGAGAAGAACTAGATGATCTAGTCCTGACTTAATACCCCTGATATTCTTTAACTGAACACAAGTCTTTGTATTTTCAATGGTTTTCTTTAAGTTCTATGAAAAATCCATATAGCATAATAGTTAAGGCCTATCAGGGTTTGAAATTTGGACTTAGTTGTTTATAGCAGTTGTAATGTAGCAGAGACAGCTACTGTAACTGTAACTGTATCAGCTTCAAAGTTGAAATACTCTCTCTCTCTCTCTCTCTCTCTCTCTCTCTCCGTGTGTGTGTGTGCGCGTGTGGTCCACGTAGTGAGTTGATGATCTCCCGTCTCCACCACTCCCTCCACTACTCTCTCTCATCATTGCAAACAGACCTGCGTTACATTCATTAGCCAAACACACAGCAATCGGGCCCCAGCACCCGGGGCATTAGTCCTCTTGTAAAATCACACTGGTTAATAGCACTGTTCTATAATTATATTCCATTAATGTCTATGAAAATGTGATCCTACATGACAGACAATCACTGGATTTTCTTTCAGTTTTTTTAACCGGATGCAGTTCTTATGCTACTGGATTGTTTACTTTGTTAAATCTGTCTTGATGTATATCTTACAGAAAATGATTTTTTAATCATTGTTATAACTGTGTCGGTTAAAAAAAACATACTTTCTTTTTTCATGCATGTCTGGTACTACCACATTCTAAATGCGTAATGTAAATAAGTGAGATGTAATCAAACCATTCTTTTTCTTTTGCAAGGGTTTAACTTTGAAGGCAAGTTGAAATGCATTGCGTTAGAAGAGATACAATAAATATCTATTGTTAAGTGTTTTGTGGTGGCAAGTGCATATACATGTGTTTCCGAATGAATACATCATAATTATTGAAATTGAGCACATGTTGTAGTTTGTTTGCTATAATCCATAAGCTGTGTTGCACTGCTTATTCAATAATATTTGGCATCGAATATAAGGTGAATGAAATCTAATATCCAAATGATTCCATGAGCCCAAACATAACGCTTTCCTGTGGTAGGAAACCCTGATTCCAATATTTTGTCATCGCTCTCCTTGTACTGTGTGAATAAAATTGGATGTAATGGTAAGGCTGATTTGGAATCCCTGGCAGGGTCGCACGATCACTAAGTTGCGCACCTTACAAACAAGCTGGTGGTTTTTGGTTGATGCTCTATGTGTATTGATGCCCACACAGTAGGTCAAAATGTCAGTCTGATAAAAAAACTGTTTTATTCAGTGTTCATGTAGACACATCTTGAAGCAATTTCACTGAAAGAATTTATAGACCTGAGATAATGTTTTATCATGCAGGTTCAGAAACTGAAAACCTTGAAATCGGTGGATCCATCATGAAATTCAGGAACGTTGAATGACTTACAGAAGGAAATTATGTTATCGCCAAATTCATACAACGCACAGGCTAGCTTGCACAGACACATACTGTCAATATCAAACATTGAAACACAACTCACAGCTTTTTTTAATGTAAAGGCTGAAATTAAGACACATGTTCAATGGTCCTGAAAAGGGGACCTAAATCCCATGTCTCTGTCAGTGGTTGCATCAGTATTTGCTTTTCAAGGGGACACTACGGTTTTGGTGATAAAGGATCAGCAAAGTCCAATAATATCTTTACTAGAGTTGGTCTGCATTTGAGGTCATACACCCGTAAATCTGACAGGGCACTTTTCTTTCATTGCATTATATTATGCCTCATGCCATATCCAGTAATCCTTTATCTTATTTTTTTCCAATCTGTCTGATGAGTGACATTGAGACTTTCTGTCAGACAGTGCATGCAGCCATTAAAATCATAATTGTACTTTAACGTTTGAGGACATGGGTCTTTAGGTCATCAACATTACAATCCCCACTTATTCTTTTCAATATCATGTAATTTAAATCCCAGACACTGCTGTTGAAGTATAGCATGTTGAATGCACATTAATGTATGTATGTGTGCTTTCCTCAACCCACAAAGACGCTTCCAATTGTCTCCATGACTGCCACACCTTGTTATCTGACCAGTCCATATGTAGTTGCTTTCAATGCTGGTGTTAAAGTAGTTGTTCCGTAGTTGTAAACATTGCACAGATAATTATATATAATATATAAAAGTTTTAAGTATAAATGTCCAAAGTTACAATTATGAAGACAATGGCCCTCGTTCATGAAACATGTGTACGATCAAATTGAATCTTAAAATTATCATTAAAACAATTCTCAGACAGAGTTGGTATTCATCAATATTATCTTTGTTTTATCTTTAAGATCAAAGTCATGTCTGTTCGGAGACCATGTAAACCAACATAAAAAAATAAGATAATGCTTGATTCACAGTAAGACCATTATTATTACAATAAATCAACAATCGCAACAGCTTCAGTAACAACAACCACAATCATAATTATAACACATACAAATGTACCACATTATTAAATATTGTATACATACCATAGGCAATTATTGTAGAATTGCATTTTCTCTCTTATTTGTTTCATTCATTCTTTCGTCAGGTTTGAAATGCCTTTGTGTGTGACGTGGTACATATATAAACTTGCCTTTCCTTGGTTGTGCTCTTATGTATCGACATACTTGGAGATCATAAATGTTTGTAATAATTTCAGTGGCTGACATCTTGATTAGCTAACAGATCTTAAACTGATTAGTGAAAGGGTCAATAAACCACCCAGCTAACAAGGACGTTCCCTTAAGGTCTTATTGAGGTACTGAATATCACAGCCTTTTCGGGATGTTATATGTACATTCATAACGTTCCCCTAAGGTCTTTCAGATGTACTGAATGTCACAGACGTTTTGGGGTGAAAATGTAGAATGACTTATTTTTACTGAATGCACTCCCTTACAGATTTAGTTTTCTGAAGGGCAGTAGTTCTTCAATATTTGCTGCCCAAATATCTGCCGTCATTGTTATTTGTCAGACATATCAATTCTGGACAAGTCATTGTTTTAATAGCAATAACAATAAATAAAATTATATTAAGTATTTACAATAGATGCTTTTTTTTGTTTTTGATGTAGGTTCAGTAGTTAAGAATTTCACAAAAGAAAATGTAAGCTTACAATGTGATTTTCTTACAGTATACAAAAATGTTTTTTGTTGCCCTTGCATCTTCACCATTGATATTACCAGTTATAAAATCCATATAACTTGACATGTGTTATTAACCAAGACATGGCCTACCAAATTGTGTTTTTGCCTTTGATAGTTCTTTTTTCGATTTTTTTACATTAAGTGCTTTGTAGTCTTTAATCAAGTATAATAATGCTTTGTAAAGGGATTTTGTATTCTGTATGTGATTTTGTGTGTGTGTGTGTGTGTGTGTGTGTGTGTGTGTGTGTATATAATAGGTTTATGTACATCATGGACCATTTTTTTACCTTTGTTTTTGTAGCTTTTTTTATTTGCTTTCTATTAGGCTTAAGTATTTTTGCATATTTATTGATATGTTAGGCCCAATAAAGCTGTGGGTCCACCAGGCCCACAAACATTGGGTGACTTGAAAAATATATCTTTTAGGACTTCTTTCTTGTCTTCTGGAAAGCATTCTTGAGTTGCCTTGTGTATGAAAATGTGCTATACAAATAAATTTGACTGCACTAACAAATATACTAACACCACGCAAGGGTTAAATATTATGTCACTATCCATATCCACTATCCACTATCCTGGGAACTTCTATGAAACCTGCATGTAAACTTATTCAAGAGGAAAAAGTGGAAGTAACTCCAAGTAGATGGTTAGGATATGAATACAACAAACCTGGATGTTTGTGGCAAAAATAAGGTATTCTGAATTTATCCAGAAAGATCAAGAATCGGGCATTGCTAAAACAATTCTGCGCAGTGCTGCACAATGGAAAGGTTTCCCACCTAAGAAAGCCTTTTGAAAAAAACACTGTCTGAACGAGAGAGTCACACACATTTAACAGTTCTGTTAGATTATATGAAAGGTAAGTTGTACAGGTTTACCAATTTGCCTTTTGTAATAAAAACGATTGTTATTTTTCTATGTTGTCTTGCTTGGTATCAATGGTGCTGTTTACACTATTTGAAATGAGGTGGGGGCTAGTCTACAGTATTACAAACAAAATCAGATTTGGAATGGGCAAACATCTGTAGGGAACTGTTGAAGAGCTAGAAAGCTAACTAGCTGTGTTGCAGTCAGGTAATTTGTCTAAATTATTTACGTGTCTAATAATTTGCTAAGAGGTTCAGGCAAATAACAAATGGGGTATAACCTGAAACATGTTACAGTAAACGTAAGCTCTCAGGTAAAAAAATATGTATTTGCGAGCAATGGGCAAAACCTATAGTCTAGACCAGGGGTGTCAAACCGGTTCCACGGAGGCCCGAGTGTCTGCATGTATATGGTTTTTCCTATAAATTGGTTCCCAGTTCAGACATAAACAACCAGGTGAGGGTAGAAACTTACCAATGAGTGACCTAATCAATCAATCAAGTACAAGGTGAGAGCAAAAACCCGCAGACATTCGGTCCTTCATGGAACCGGTTTGACACCCCTGGTCTAGACAGTAGCTAACTCTACTCTGGAGGTATAGTACACTATTCGTTCTAAGTTGTGCAGTTAGCCAATTTTGGTATTTCATAGGATTTGAGTGCGAAGTATTTAAATTTTGAATGGCATGTTTTACCAGCTGACAGTTGCAGTTATTTGAGAAGGGGACAGAATTATATTTTTCAATGGGGCCCTGTCCGGGGCCTCCTCCGGATAGGGCCACAGTGTCACTGGACCACCCTGTCTCAGCCCCAACGTCTTACGCTGCTATATTATTGTGCTGGGGGTGTAGGGTCTTAATTTTCCCTGTTTTCTGTCGTTTTAAACTTAGGAGGACATGAGGTCTGGACCCACATCTAGGGAGTACCAGGCTTGACTCATTTGCGGTCCCTGTCCAAAGTCCTCCTGGTTGTGTTGCAGATCAAGACGATACCTGATGATTTCAGCTGCCACTCTGCTGATCCCCCCTGTCCTTGTCCCTCCGGTTTTGCCTCCAATCTAGACTAGGTTTAAATAGACTCTGGGCTTAGCCCACATACATTGAACTATTAAAATGTGGACTCTTAATATGTTCCCCCGGCACATCCAGAAGAGGACTGGTCACCCCTTGGAACCCGGTTCCTCTCTAGGTTTCTTCCTAAATTTGTCCCTCTTAGGGAGTTTTTCCTAGCCACTGAAGTTCATCACTATTGTTGTTTGCTCCCTGGGGTTTAAGGCCAGGTGTTTTGTGAAAGCACTTTGTGACAACTGCGGATGTAAAAAGGGCTTTATAAAATAAATTTGATTTGAAAATAAATTTGATAACATTACTTACGGTACCTATAGGGGACGTAATCATGTGCACGTTCAAGCAAAATGTATAACATTACTAAATAACCTCATTAGGCCTTTCAGAGGCCCCCACATTTCTACTTCCCGAATAGACTGGGGACGTAAATTTCGTCAGCAAACCCCACAGGTACATACAGACGTTGTTTCTCAAATACATAACCGTGACATTGGGGAGACTAAAATATTAGCCATTTCGGGCTGATGTATGTTGAAATCTGTCAATTCATAGGCTGCTGATCACCACACCCACATTAACTACGGGTGTGTCATATGTAAATGTCAGGGTCTCATTGTGACCATCGCTTTATCTGAAGTATCAATCTGTGATGACATCTACGCACACTTCAGTTAGGTGCGACAGTTTCATGAATCACACTTAGAGATGATTGTAGGTCTCTCCCAACATTCTAATGTGAGATCATTTCTGAGGTTTAATGAATGAGGGCCAATGACTGAATATTAATGTAACTTTCGTAAATTACTGGTAACTTTGAAATTCTAGGCAGGACATATAATTAGGGTTAGGTTATGGTGTGTGATGTGGTATGTTTGGTGATTGTACACAGAAAATTATACTCTTTTTTAAAATGCCTCCACTTGCTGCATCAATATAACATGATAATATCTTTATGATGGTAGTAAATTGATATATTCTCTCCATGTATATCAGCTGTAGCTGTAATGATGATAATGACAATAATTTGTCCCTAAGCTGCTATCAGTCTGCAATACACCGCTGCTTACAATTATATGCCTTAGCCATTACACTATAGCTTTGAAAAATGTCCCTGCAATACCTCATAGAACAATTTCACTTTAGATTTTGCCGTGTTTTGTTGATGTAATTGATTTCTTTTGGATGTTTCTCTGTTTCTTTTTCCCTCTCCAGCCGAGTCTCAAATGTGGGCCATTTGTGTGAGATACGCTAATTTGTTAGGGCAACAAATGCATTAATTTCATTTGCAAATGGCCTCAAAGCAGTAATTACCAAACTAGGTGTGTCACAAGCAATCATGTAAAAAATGTGCAAGTTAATTATTAGAATTTTGTTCTGAGAACCTAGATTTGGCATGAGTCGCCTTGGGGAATAAAGAGGGGAGAAGAGGAGAAAGAAGTGAATGCATTCCAGTAGCTGCTGAGGAGGTAGCTGTTGTTTTGCTCAGTGGGCTAGTATGTATGAAATGAGTGGGGGGGCTTTAGCAATGGCAAATAGCATTCAGGTAGCAAGCTGGTGCTCATTGGATACCAAGTCTGTAATTATAGAGGAAAGAGGGCACTGGCCAAATAATACTGCATAATGACCTTTGAGCATGTCAACACTGCCTGGGATGCTCATTTCCCTAATTGGTAGTTGCCTAAACCTGTTCTCACACATCCCTAAACAAACACAGACATAATGAAAAGTAAGCAAACTTTATTAACAATTTATAAAAGTCAACAGTTCACATAGTCTGTATCCTACAGCTCTTTGTTACAGGTACACCCTCTCAAGTTGAATGGGAATACACCTAGTTAAAGGAAAACTAAGCCTTTCCATAGCCACCTCATATGTAGGACACTTAAAGTATTTCTCTACATGCTTCAGTAGCAATCCCAACACATGCCCATAACAACCACACACTACAATGCAGGATGAACAGTAACTAGTACTGTGGACAAGTTGAAAACAACCAACCCTAGAATGAAGATACTCAATGGCCTGGAAATCTCGCTGTGTCCCTCATTGGTCCCTGCCCCCTTGCTGTGTGGTATTACAGGGTTGTTCATGCAGGGCCATGGTTACATACAAGTGCGTCCATACAAGTAAAGATCTTTGTAATGGAGACAGGTAAAAAGCCAGTACAGAGAAGTCGCGATATAAAACGATTAACAAATCATAAGAAGTCAACTCTTGACATTTCTGGAAACTCCTCAAATGCACATGCAAATTTGATCTTAACACTTTTGTTTTCATTCTAATGTCAACAGTTTACACACAGCAGGCAACCTAAAGTTAAATAGCAATATACTTAAAGAGTTGTACTTTTGGAGTAGCATAGAAATAGTTCGTTTTAAAATGTTGTATTATTGTTTGCAACTGAAATCATATAATTGTATTTATTTTAACACACTGAAATATATTTTGTACATTATATGGTTTTAAAATAATTGTGCAACAAAACTAAAAGTGCAACAAAAGTTGTTCCAAAACAATATTTTTTATGTTCACATGTGTATGGCTGTTAACCATGACAACAAAGGAAAAATGTAATAACAAGTTAGTAATTGAATAAAAGCCTTTATACGCCTGGTTGAGGATTCAGATTCACAAGAAGTTTGATTGTTTCTTGAACGTTGCAATGTACAATGTCAGCTGAACAATGAAATGATCCTTGTTTGGACATAAAAATGTAAACAAAATAACTCCTGCACCCAGTCTGCGTAACATGCAATAAGAATTAAATAACGCTTCGGGATCAAGGTTTCAACAGTTTACACTCAGCTGGCAATCTAAAGTTGGTACTGCAACGTTGTTATTAAATTCTTATTGCCAGTTACGCAGATTGTGTGCAGGAGTTCTTTTGTTTCCTTGAATCGACCTTTGGTCTTCTCCAACGCACCGGTCGATCTACAGACGTGCAAAAGTTTGGTTTTCTCAATGGATATAACCTACGTAGATCCTCTCTATCATCACTTGATATGACAAACAGCTTTTTACGGGGAAGACAAATATTATCAGCAATTGCAAATGAAACACTGGTCAGTTCTCACTCTTTTCAGCCTCTTGATTTCCTTTCTGCTGTTGTCTTAGCTTGTGTCCACACATTTCTTTGCACTTTGTGCACACGGCTGCATTGGCCAGTTTTGGTGATCATCTGCCTTGCGCTTTGACATTATAGCGACTTGACTCAAGTCTGTCATTTGACTAGACTCAAGTCCGTAGGAGCAAATTACAAAATAACTACACAAAAACTATATGTTTCAATGGCAAATCAAATTAATGGAAGGAGTGGTAGTGGTGGAAAACGAAATAACCCAATCTGGCAAAAAAGTCCAGGAGTGAGGGTGTGACGATTTTCAATGACCAGTGAAATTAACTAGCAGTACGTGCGGTAACGAGTTGTTTTGTGTCTCCGCTATCTAACTTGCTGGGTACCGCTGTTACATACAAAAAGCAATAGTAAGCGCATTGTAATTAGATAACTGACCCTGGTAAAACATTACATAGAAATATTTATACACACACATGCCTAGCAAATTAATCAGAATATTGACATTATAAATTTTTTTAGCTTGACTTCTCAGATGCAGCTGCAAGCCAATACTGGACACAAAGGGAGAAACATTGTTCGTTGGACAACCTGGACCAAGCAGTAAAGAGGGACATCAAACAGCGGACACAGCGCTGCAAGCGGCAGTTATATGTCGTGGAGCTCCGCACCCTAGAGGGGATTTGCTCCTAGTGGTTTACCCCGCCGTGAATGCGGCCATCACTGAAATTAAAATGCACTATGGTTCAGCCAATTAGGGCACACCTGCCCCTATATAACCGAGTGGACTCTACACTCTGCCTCCCTTTTTCTTCAGCAACGCTGAACATCACATATATTTTCTTGCACTGACGAATATCTGTCACAGTTTTTTTCTTTATGATGGCGTCATTGATTGACAACCTGATCGTGGCGGGATTGCTGCTGCTCATCTCTGGCTGCTGCTGCGGATCCGCATGACTCCTTTGTGGCATGCCTCAGACTGGAGCATGCTAGGATCGGCCTGATCGGGGAGAGGGAGGTTAATTCGGACGTTTCCTCACACGCCCCTGCCACTCAGTCCTCTCTCAGATCCGATTTTAGCGGATTAGTTGAGAGAGCGGCTCTGAGGCTGGGGGTCCCCTTACCTCCCTCCCCCCAAGGAGGTCGGCGGTGCTTGGGTGGAGCGTGTGAGGAAGCCTGACCCGGAGGCTCCCAGTCTGCCCGGCCTCGCGAAGTGCGCGGAGGGCTCGTGGCAGGCTCCTCTGATGGCGAAGGCTTCTGTGAAGGCCTTATACCAGGGTGGCGGGAAGGACAGAGTCCATTGGCTCAGCTGTTCCTAGATTTGAACCAGCGATAGCAGCCCGCTTCCTGCCGTCAGCGCGTGGATGGCACAGCAAGAAACCTGTGCTCCCCGCGCTGAAAGACTGTTTCTCGGCTCAGTTGTGGGACAAAACCTTTATGCACGGCACTGCTGTTGGCAGAAATCTCGAAGCTCACCACGGGCACGTCAACCCTGTCTGCGGCGGAGATTGTGGAATTTCCCAGATGGAGGGTGTTGCGTTACACCTTAACCAGGCACACGCTGTGTGTGCAGGGCGCAGCATGGCTAATGCTGTCGTGGGGCATCGTCACCTATGGCTGTCTCTTTCGGCAGTCCAGGAGCATGGGAAAATCTCCCTCCTTAATGCGCCGATGGTCTCAACTGGACTTTTCAGGGACGCTGTGGATACCGCTTCGGGGACCTTCAAAGAGATAGAAGAGGACCGCCGCCAACTAGCCAAGCACCTTCCTCTTGCCAAGTCGGAGAGACAGAAAAAGCCAGCCCGGCCAGGCTCCTCAGCACAGCGCTGGTCTAGACGCAACGCAGATGCTCCTCCCGCTCACAGAAAGGCGAAGTCAGCACCTGCAGCCCCTACTGCCTCTCTCCCCTCCTCCACACCTAAACCCTCAGCTTCAGGACTGAGGTCTGGCCCCTGGCAGCCGGGACAGAAGTGGAGACGCTCCTGAATAGGCGTGGCTGCGGAGCACGGCCGTTCCAGCCATGCCCCTGCCCCCAGTAATGTGTTTGTAAAGTGTAACAAAGCTACGGCAGATCATTACATTTTCACCAAAGGACACATTTTCCAACAGTCTCAGCCCCCTGAGATTGCGGAAGCCATCCCCGACTCCTCAGCCCCATCACCTGATAGCGGGCAGAGGAGAGCAGCGTGCGTTATGTGAATTGAACGGCTCTATTAGTCTAGCGCCGACCTCACTAAAACTTGCCGCTCACGGATCCTGTCTGCACAACTGTTTTTCCTCTGCTCTCTGCTCAGGGAGATCCTAGCATTCTGATCAAGGGAAATGAGTGCCAGGCTGTTGGAGCACTGTCTAGCGCTACGTCTTTGCGTGCTAGAGAGGTGCTAAGATGCCTTGGCGACGCGTCCACGGCTGTGGTGGTTATGTTACAGACGTAACTGAGATCATTAACCCAGTTTTCCCACAGCCCCATAGGAATAAGCACCGGGTTGCTAGCAACGTTGCTAGCTCTGCCGTTTCGCGGGCTAAACAGGTGCTCGGTTGCCTTGGTAACGCATCCGCAGTCGCTGCTACGAGCAGCCGGAGCTTGTAGGAGAACGTGTCTGTCCCTCTCTATAGGACACTAAATGACGTCTCTGATGTATTGACAGAGGTTGGGGAGATGAGTGGTGTACTATCTGAGATTAATGAGGGTTATGTTACAGCCGTAACTGAAGTCATTAATCCAGTTTTACTACGGCCCCATAGGAATAAGCACTGGGCTGTTAACGCAGTCACTAGTTCTGTTAGCTCGCGGGCTGAACAGGTGCTTGGTTGCCATGGTGACGCGTCTGCAGGAGCTGCTAAGCGGCCTCGCACGTTGCTAATCGGCTCTCTCCCTCCCTCATTGTAACCGGTTAGTGCCGAGCCTGTTTCAGAGTGTGTGTACCTTTTCTCCGATCGCCCCCTCGCCTCTCCACTGTGCGCGGAGCAGTGTCGTTTCCTCCTGTCTCGGCAAACGACCAGGCGTCCCGCTGCCCTGGTCCGGCCATCCCTCCCACTCCCTTTTGAGTCTTGTCCCCCTTGGGCTGTGCCTCCACCATCGGCGGACAGGGCAGAAGTGGTGAGGTTGAGATCGGAATACGAGAAGTTTCTCAGGGCTGCCTCTCAACTTTGTGCACTCCCGCTCTCTCATCGCTACTGGGATTGGCGTCGTCTTTGTACTCTCTCACCTTGGTGGGAGTGGACAATTTTACAGGGGTATTCGATTCCGTTTTGTCAATCTCCACCCCCTTCGCCGGGGTGCTGGAGACAACAATGACGTCACCGGAGAGGGTGAGTGCCCTGTCGACAGAGATAAAGGAACTTTTGCAGAAGTGCGCTATCGAAGTCATTCCCCTGGACAGGAGGGAAATTGGGTTTAAGTCCCCTTACTTCCTTGTTCCAAAGAGGACAGGGGGAGTGAGGCCGATCTTGGATTTGCGAACACCAAACTGGTGCGTGACCAAGAGGCCCTTTCGCATGCTCACGACAAAACGAACATAGACCTGAAGGATGCCTATTTTCATGTTCCAATTGTCCCTCGGTACAGAAAGTTCCTCCGCTTTGCCTTTCAGGGCACAGCGTACGAATACATGAGAGTGCCATTCGGTTACGCTCTGGCTTCGCGCACCTTCTCCAAATGCGTGGAGGCTGCGCTGGAACCACTGAGACGCAGGGGGATCAAAGTTCTAGCCTACCTGGACGATCTACTGATCCTGGCGTCGTAAGCAGAGCTGGCGATCGAGCACACAACACAATTGGTAACTAAATTTACGCAATTGGGTTTGGCTGTGAATTGGCAGAAGAGCGCGCCTTGGCCCAGTCAGCAAGTGTCCTATCTCTGTCTCCACTTGCACACTGGTCTAATGAGAGTGCGTCTCTCGGATGCATGGGCGGAGAGTCTACATGATGGCGTTGATGTGGCGATCGCCGCACAGCGATCGCCACATCAACCAACTAGAACTCGAAACGGTTCGGCTGGTGCTGGTCCACTTTGTCCCAATACTACAGGGCTGGGATGTCCTTATTCGTTCGGACAACCGCGCCACAGTGGCTTAAATCAACCACCAGGGCGGGGTTTGGTCTCCCTCACTCCACCGGGTAGCGATGAGATTATGGCTGTGGGCCCACTCCCTGCCGGCAGTTCACGTCCCAGGCAACTTGAACGTGGGCGCAGACCTGATGTCACAAAGGGGGTCCTTGAGATGACGACTGGAATCTTCATCCCGAAATCATCTCCCAAATTTGGAGGAGATATGGGGAGGTGCAGGTGAGCCTGGTTGTGTCGAGAGAGAACGGGCAGTGTCGTATGTGGTTCTCCCTCAAGAGACAGGACGATCCCCCGTTGGGCACGGATGTGTTTGCCCATCGCTCGTGGCCGCAGGGCTTCATTTATGAGCTCCCCCCGCAGACTGGTTTGGCACGTCTGCTGGCACGGGTTGTGTGAGATCGAGTGAATGTGATCCACATGTGGTATCCGGAGCTGATTCAATTATTAGTGGCGGAGCCGTGGCCGATTCCTCAGTGCAATGATGCGCTGTCTCAGGTGAGGGGGGCGATCATGCGCCCACCAAAGCTAAACAGACCTCCGTAAGCCTGGCTCCTGAGCAGGACCGGCTTATTCACAGGGGGCTGTCTCATGCCGTCATCCGCACCATTCAGGGTGCAAGGGCCAGCTCGAACTCTAAGCTCTACACGAATAGGTGGGTCATTTTTGTGTGCTCGTGTGCCAGATTGGATACGGATCCGATCTGCTAGAAAATATATATATTTTTTTTACAATATCTGTTTGATAGGCAGAGATCGTCCTCTACCGTGAAAGGTTATGCGTCTGCTATCTCCGCCTGTCATAAAGGGTTGGGAGGCATGACTGTGTTCAGCCACCCCTTGGTCAAACCTTTCCTGATGGGGACACAGAGACTCAGACCTGTCGTAAGGGCGAGCGCGCCTCTGTGGGAGCTGTCGAAGGTGCTTAAAGCGCTCTGTGAGCCGCCTTTTGAGCCACTGGGACAGATTCCTTTAAATCTCCTGTCTATTGAAACAGCAATGTTATTGGCTTTGTGCTCTGCTAAACGTGTGAGAGATCTCTGCCCTCTCTCAACACAGCCTGATTGCTTATTCATCAACGATTACTTAAGGCGAATGGTGCTGAGGCCGAATCCTACATTCCTGCCCGAGATCATTATGAGCTCTTACAGATCCTGGGTGATTGAGCTACATGCCATTTCTCCTCCCCCGCACTGGAATGAGGAGGATAGACGGAGGCATGACTTGTGCTCTGTTTGGGCTGTCCCCACAGCTGTTCGTTTGTTATGGCTCTTCTGCAATGGGTCGACCTCTTTAAAAACAGAGGTTGTGTGCTTGGCTATGCGAGTGTATCACCTTGGCCTACGAGGTGTCTGCATTCCCGTTGGGATTCACGCTCACTCTACGCGAGGTGTGGCGGCGTCCTCTGCTCTTTTTCATGGGGTTGGAGTAGAGGATATCTGTAATGCCGTGTCGTGGTCATCGCCCTCTCCATTCATTTGTTTTTATTTGACGGACATTACAGACAAATTTTCTTTTATGAATTCAATGGGCACGTTTTTTCTACGCCTTTTGGGGGCCCCATTGGTTAACCCCCACTGTTCAGAGGGTGCTGGACAGTGCGTGTGGGTTCCCTTTGTTCTAGTCATGTCAGACTGTAATCAGTTCTGCTCATAGTCACAGGTCAAGCTGTGTTCCTCTCTTGTGTTAATGGACGTTTACCCTCTATCCCAGGATAGAGGACTGGGGCGGGGGCGTCTTCCCCTGTGCCACACTCTTTTTTTTGACACGGGATAGGGCTAGGTATTGGTTGCCATGGCAACCCTAGCCCGTAGACCCTTTTGTGCCTTGTTTGGGACCAGCTTTTTAATTGGGGCTGACAGGGAGTACATCTTGGGCATCGCTCGCTCTATCGTAAACAACTAGGAGCAAAGCCCCTCTAGGGGCAGAGCTCCACGACATATAATGGTAGTTACTGGGTACTCCAGTTATATGAGTGGAGCGGAGCACCCTAGATTTTGTCCCCTGCCGGCCCCCAAATGTTTCTTGCTGAAGAAATGTTTCGGGAGGCAGAGTGTAGGGTCCACTCAGTTATATAGGGACAGGTGTGCCCTAATTGGCTGAACCATAGTGCATTTTAATTTCAGTGATGGCTGCATTTGCGGCAGGGTAAACCTCTAAGAGCAAAGCCCCTCTAGGGGCTCCGTTTCACTCATATAACTGGAGTTACATACCCAGTAACTATCAGTTTGTTTATAAATGTGTTTTAAGAGAAAAAATGCTTTGAGAATGTTTTTTTATATTTGATTGGAAGTGATGACTAATTTATTTTACAAAATAAGTAAAATAAGACCACTTCTAAACGGGGTGTATATCCTTTTTATATGAAGGTAAAACAGTGACAACAGTTTTTTATTTGTAAAAGAATTGTGCACATTTGTAAGAAAGATTTGCAAACATAGTATAACTAACTTGATATTTGGTATCTTGCTACTTATTATTAACACTTGCAAATGTAAAATACAGACTCAGAATTTTGTTACTATAATTTTGCTAAACTGACAAAATTATTTGTATTTGTAATTCAGTCTGCAAGTATGTTTCAGAGCATTTACAAGAAGATATACCTATGAGGACTATGATCGGCATGGCATAGCTTTTTGGACCAATGAACGGAGTGCATGGGGATTCCATCATGTTTTCATGTTTCAACCAATCTGAGTAGATTCTGGAACACAAGTGTTTTAACTTATTGTGATATATTGCAGAGGAGGAAAGCAGGTTTCAGCATGGTCAGCTTATCCTACACACTTGTACCTCAGTTGTTGATACTATACCAAACCGTTCATCTAGTTAGTTAAATGTGACAATGCATTTGAAAAGTACAAAAAACTGTTTTGATAGAAAAAAAATTACAATATATCTTTAATAATGTTGCTGTTTTTAGTAGTGTCCTCATATTTATTTGAATTGTGTTAATATATGTAACATATTTTCTTGGAACCCTGTATACTTTAAAGAATGTTTTGTTGCTGCATCACTGAAAGGGTACATACAGGCATTTTCTTGCCGAACTTGTTTACACTACTTTAAAAATTGTACATCTGTTGATCTGTGCACATTCATTGTGAATGTTTGCACTTAAAAAAATAAAAGCATTTCACTGGTATACACTGTGGCTGAATAAACATGGGGGGTTAGGAAATAGAAAAGGGGGATGAAGGGGGGGTTTCCTTAAAAGTAGAAAAGAGTAGAAGAATGTCCCATGCTGGAGCTGTTGCCAGTCAAATTGTAACTGTTCTTGACTGCTAATAGTTCCTTTGCGGTTCCAGTTTGTGAAAAGTCAAGACATATACCGGCTTTGGAGTGTTGAGTAATTAAAGACTGTAGTTCTCCCAATTGGCCTGTAATTGGCAACATTCGTAAAAGGTTTCAAGATAATGATAAATATTGGGCCTGAAAAGTAACTGAATAAGCTTGACACAATGTATGAGAGTATTATGTTCATAGATCAAAAATGGACAGAAAACGACAGATGGTGCCGTGACTCGCACAAATAGATTGGCACTCTGAAATGTGAGTCAAACCACTCTAAAAACAGTCAGTAAAATCAGCATGAGTATCCATATCAACATATCTGGAACAAAAAGTTCTGTGTTCTTAGCCTTGATTCCACAGAAGAATCTAAATCTTCACTGTTGTGATGGGATGTGCTTACTAGACTGAATAATAAGAGACAGACCTAATATAGGCCACTCTTACATACAGTGGGGAGAACAAGTATTTGATACACTGCTGATTTAGCAGGTTTTCCTACTTACAAAGCATGTAGAGGTCTGTAATTTGTATCATAGGTACACTTCAACCATGAGAGACGGAATTTTAAAAAAAATCCAGAAAATTACATTGTATGATTTTAAAATAATTCATTTGCATTTTATTGTATGGAGGAAAATACTTGTTCTCCCCACTGTAAGTGAGAATCCATTGTTATTTATCTCAAAGTCTTGGCAAGGCAGATGGCAGGTTGACACGTGTGTAGTATTAATAATAATCTTGTAAGTAAGGTGAAGTAAAGAAAATGTAGTCTTTAATAAAAATAAAAAAACATTAGAAAGAAAGGGGACTGCAGCCCCGACTAATGATACAATTCATGAAATGGCTGAATCATTAGCTGATGACTTCAAAATAGCTTGAAAATTAATGACTGTCGTCAAGAGATAATTAAAAAATATGCCATTGTTCCAGAAGAAGATTCTTTGAGTTTTTCAGATATGCAGAAAATTTGGGAAGAAATTCAAAGAATGCCTGATGAATTACAAAAAACACATGGGTCGTTGATTGTGTTCAGAAATTCTAAAATTGAATGAGAAATTCCTCAAAGATGAAAGATGTTTGAAGGAGAAAGAATGTGTTAGAGCGTCGACTGAACAAATGGCAGAACTGTGCAAATTGAAAAAGGAACTTGAAACGTTGAAAGCAGGGAAAACATCTAAAGACACAAAGCCCATTGAAAAAGAAACCAGGATCATGTCACTTGTGGAATCCTTGGCCACTGGCAGGTGGACCTGTTGGTGGACCTGTTAAAGGCTCTTGTGGTGTTACGGTTTTAAACATTATCATTAACGCAATAAATACGTTTGATTTAAAATTACACATTGAACATGACAAAGCACAACAAAATAGGCTATTCCTTAAATACCTATTAAAACATGCCAAATACCATCAAAGTGCTTTCAAAATAATCTTCACTTGAATAAGCCAGGTCATTATCAAGAGAAGTGATCAGATTTCCTTGATAAGTTCCAGCTGTACTCAATATTTAGGTACAATACATTATTGGGAACACATTAAAAACTCTTAGTTAATGAACCTACCTAAACAGATGTCAATGGGGACACTGGAACTCTCTGATCCCGTATCGCTCGACACATTCACTACATTTTTAATGAGTTCTAAACCCACAAATTGTCAACTAGACCCAATTCCAACTAAATTACAAAGGGGCTATTTTCGGTGCTAGGTCAGCCAGTATTGAAAATAATAAATTGTTCCCTTTCCTCCAGATGTGTACCAAACTCACAAAAAATAGCTGAAATTAAGCCTCTAAAAGAAATCCATGGATCCAGACACTTCATACATCTACAGGACAATATCAAACCTCCACTTCCTCTCAAAAATCTTAGAAAAATGTGTTTCCCAACAACTGAACTGTCAGGGGTGCGGGTGGGGATCCAAACGCGGACGGTGAACGGAAGGGAGAGAGGCAGATGGAGAGTACGGGGACGGAAGGTAAGGCGTCTGACGACACGGCGGCGTAGGGACAGACAAGCGATAGGCAGAGTAGTCAGGGACGGGCAGGGAGTCGGTACACGGGCTGGCGGCAGAAGTACAATGGAGAAACTAGCGG
>JACXGJ010008238.1:0-27849 GCA_016801105.1 Esox niger | reverse complement strand
AATACCTTGAGGGGTGTGTTTACCTAGCAAAGCCAAGACACTAACCCCCACACCAAATGGTCAATGTAAACATTCCTGTGGTTACCAGAGCGCAACCAACAGGGAGAATCTTAACTTTCTGTTATTCTCAACATCTAGGCACATTCACTTCTAATGAACCATACATTCATATTGTAGTTGTTAATGCTCAGATCCTACATTATCAAGCATTATTTCAATCCTTGATAACATTCTACAAGTGGCTTGTGTGCAATGGTCAAATTGGTTCACTTTGTTTTTGGATACTCTAAGTTGTAACTTACCAATGACTACCCAGCATGAGGCAGTTTTCCCAAAGGCACGTTTTCCCCCGATGTTTTCATGTTGAATTTTGTGATAGTGTGGTAATTACCTTTCCATAACCATTTGGACATTGTCCTTTATGCTTGCTCCTCCCACCATTGTCAGTGGCTGTGTGAAATAAGAGGTAATACACTACAATCACATGTTTAATTGTTTTGTTTTGTTTCCCAATGATATGTTTATATCATATACCATCTTCATTTTATTTTTTGAGAGTTGAAGGTCCTTCTCCATTTACTCAAAGTTGTCAAATGTCTCACAAATGTGCATTTTTGATAGTCTAGTGTCTCTACATTCATTTTGAATCTATTGTAATTTTTTTAGATTGACTGCCACATAATCGTATTTTTATAGGGATGGAATTGTGTAAGACCTGTAAAATCCAAGCTGCTCATGGGTTTTTCTCTCTCTTTTTAATTGTCTCTTTTTCATAACTAATTAGAAGAGAACGAGCGGTTTCTCATTTAATTAAGTTTCAGAAAGAGATGACAGAGGATGTGAAAAATTTGAAAAGTACCAGGAATTGAAGTACTTACTCTCTGTAGACAAAGGGAACAGATTTCCACAAGAACAACTTCTGGAACGGCTCCTAGAAGTAATGTAAGTGAAAACACAAGGAATGACATGTGGTCGAACTGACAATCGATCAGGAATACCTTGACGGAAGGATGGACAGTCCTCTCTGTGGTTGACTTAGGGTTTGAGGATACTTGCATCCGAAATGGTTGAAGTTGAAGTTAATGTACATGGTCCCATCATAGGCAGGTATTTTTATATGGTTTAAATTCCATTTGTAATCCACTTCATCACTTTTTCTCAGCTAGTCCCTGCCAGGCAGTTCTCTGTAGAATAGAGGTCATCTGAAACAATTATCAGTAATTCCATTATTTAATTATTATCTTATATCTCTGAAATGTCAGATGTTATTTTCCCTAAGGAGTGAGTAATAGTGAAAGTTTACTCACAAAGATTTCAGTTGCCACATACCCACTTCATAGTCTGGAAAGGACTACCATTTTCTCACTCTCCTTCTTGCTCACTCTTACTCTTATCCAGGGATGTTTGAGGGAACTGCTGATAGGTATTGAAATCTGAATTGGGAAAACATTAAAAATGAACTCAATGTGTTTGATGCTTCCCCTTTTATTTTCTTTAACCAGATTATGCAGAATATTTCAGATTATGACAGAATTACAGAAATTAACATAAGGAATTGTGTGCTCACAACTCAACTGACAGAAATAGCCTTTATGTAACCAAAGCAAAGGTACCTGATATTATTTAGATTTTAGGAAATATTCTCCCGTTTCTGTTGGGCTGTCTCCTCTCCATCAGGGCTGTCTGCCTATTGAAGCCAGATGGCCACCTCACCACATTTCCCTGAATCCAAGAGTTAGGAATGATTAACACTGACAGGACAGTAACATAAAATAAAATATGAATGTGAAAATACTGTTTGTAGTTCTTTCTGTGTAAATGTATTTTCCTGTTTTGCCAAGCTGTTATTTTTAGTGTGGACCCCAGGAAGTGTAGTTTGTGCAACAGCTAATAGAGATCATACAAAAATCATCTTTGTTTAATAATTTTGAAGACACTGAAACATTCAAAGGTGAAATGGACAAAAGTGGACTTAGTGTTCATTTAGATTTTGTTTTGGAAGTGTTTTCCTGGCCATACAACAGGATAAGATTAAACCAAAGCCTACAGAATCTGGGCAAAGCTGAATACAGTATGAACACAGTACATTTGATAGTTTTAGAATGTCATGTTTTGAATATTTGATGGGGTGGTCAAATGTTTAATTGTCTGACTGGCAAATAATTTCACTGTATTTTTAGGTTATGCCATTACATTTAAGATTTTGGAACACATTATTTGACTTTCAATAATGTCTATTGTGCTCTTTTAGAGTGGTCCTACATGTTATTTATGCTTTGGAATCAACTTTTAGAATAAGGGTAAAATAAGACCTCCGATGATCAATTCCAAGATGTAATAGTCAATTCCAAGACATTCCTCCCGAAAATGTTTTCTCTCCACAACCACGTCATTAAACTAGCATTATAAAATATACTTGTTCCAGGCACCCATCATTTTTATTTTATTTCTGTAAACAGATGTTGACGTGACCTACATGGTTCAAAGTGAAACTTGCCAACTTTCTGAAACAGAAAATTCAACACGACCAGTAGCCAATGTTTACTTTTTAGAACATTGTTGTTAAATTATACAGTGAAAGTCAATTAATCACATCACAATGATTTGCCTGAAAACCGGTCAGATCTACAGGTCTCAGCAAAGGACCTTCATTACACTTTACCTTACACTCAAATTGTTGCTCACAGGTCGACCTCACAATGGACCGAACACAGCATGTTCACATTTGCGTAATATGTTGAATAAATGGAAAATTTATAAACTTGTGCAAAAGCGTGTCCTTTTTCACTTAAAATGTAGAGCTCAGATCAACTATATTTCACAACTCAGCGGCTTTCTAAACCATCGGTGTCTTGTTCTAGACTGTAACCTAGATATTTTTTACTATTTCTAGAGACACTTCAGTCTTCTAATGATATATTTCAGTTGTATGTTATCATAAATGTTTTATAGTGAAACAAAATACAATAAAAGTGTATTCCTGTCTCTGCGAATGATCTTAGAAAAAAGTACTTTCACATAATCAGACTAGAGCCCTTTCTCAACATGTAGTCGAAGCAAATACACTTTTGTTTTCTATACCTGTGCTTGAACTGGTTGAACCTAGTGTTATATCTTGATAGGATATAGTGAATTAAATCACATGGACTGAGATAAAGTTGGAACCTTAGTTCACTCTTCTTCCTCCATTAGTAAACTTAACATAATGACGTCATACCCATACATGACACCTACCGTTAAACCGTGTCAAACCAGGAAGCCTCAAACTGACTAATGGTAAACATCAGTGGACATAACTTAACATTCAGGAACCCTCATATTGAGTAAGGTCCCTGACTTGCGGTCTGCAGATATACCTTATTGGAGGAAACAGCACAATGGTGTCGATAAAAACATAGCTACAAGAGCTTACAACATGTCTTCCCTTCGGTTTTGCTATTTTAAGACAATAAATGTTTACAATTCAAATATCCTGCTGTACTGTGTCTTGAATCTATCGATTAAACTATCAAATACATTGTTCTAATCACACCTCTCACTTGCCCCAATTTATCAAAAGTGAGTTCAAGTGAGAATTCTTAAAATATCCCAATAACTACTGAAGCTAATAACCACAGCCCAATAAAGCATCAAATAACATGTGAAGGTCAGGGAAACGCTATATTACCTGTGCAGGCACACTGAACAGCAAATTCTAACCATTCAGAAACACTGAGGTAAAAGTGGTTCAACAGACATTCGCTGTAAACATATTAAACGTTATATACTACTTAAATGCTTCACTAATAACTTGGTTGGAGGACGGGTTATGCTGCCGCCACCAGATTGATTGGAGGGGTTATGCCTCCGCCACCAGATTGGTTGGAGGGGTAATGCTCTCGCCACTGGATTGTTTGGAGGGGTAATGCTACCGCCACCAGATTGGTTGGAGGAGGGGATATGCTGCCGCCACCAGATTGGTTGGAGGAGGGGTAATGCTGCCGCCACCAGATTGGTTGGAGGAGGGGTAATGCTGCCGCCACCAGATTGGTTGGAGGAGGGGTAATGCTGCCGCCACCAGAAGAGTGGGAAGTTGATCGAGAACAGATCAAGAAACTGACAGACTACATGGATGGAAGACTCATGGCAGTTATTGAAAAGAATGGTGGCTATATTGGTCACACAATTTTTTTTTTAAGAAACACATGTTAATTAATTGTCATTTTGTGTTTATTTTTCATTTTTTATGTGTAAGAAATAATTTAGGAGTGAGTTGGGAGAATTCTTTTTTGTAATTTAGTTGCCTAATAATTGTGCACACCAATCGTTGCCTAATAATTGTGCACACTTATATATTCCACTGAGAAAGATCAAAACTCACTGCTAAACATTCAATTGAAATGCAATGTTACTGAGTACGCAGTGTAAACTTGTAACAAAGCATAGGTCAATCAATAATCTCAAGTAATCTTTCACATGAAACACAAGAAAAATACAATACAGCGAATAACCGAAAATAACTAAACCTTTTTCTATTTTTCTTATTTATCAATCTGATAATGAAATTCCCTCTAGACAACTAATGGGGTAAACTGTGCCTCATTCTGTGACCACTACTAGATCTTATGAAATTGTACTGTCTATACTGGTAACACAATATCAAACTTTATTTTAGTAGTTTGTACATTAGATTAATAAAACATGATTAAAAGTCAAGATATAGATATGCTTGTTTCTAACCAACTTTGTGCCCTAGGAATCAAAACACAGGAACACACAATAACTACACAAAAATATTTTATTTATTTCTAGCTTGCAGACAATAGTTCAGACCAACATACCAACATAGAATGTATGCAAATATAGAAGGATTGAAAATTAAGAAACACATCAATATATAGTGATACAAACAACCCAACCCTTCCTACTGTTCCTACCTTTCATGCCTTCAACTAATTCTGTGTTCAGTCAGTCCTTGGAAAGGCCTATCTATCTGGTCTGTCCTTGCATTTCTAACAAATGAAGATTCCCTTCCTTCAACTCATCAAAACATTACGCACATACTTTCTCAGTTTCTCTTTACTCATGAAGGTACAATGCAGTTTTACATGTAAAGGTACAATGCAGTTTTATGGTACAAAGGTACAATGCAGTTTTACACGTATTTACTAATAAATGTATACATTATTTTTCAACCTGAAGTTGGTAAATAAATAAAATATATGGAAAATAGTTGTTTGACAACCAAAACCTTTTATCCTTGTTAAGTTAAAATAAATGGTCTACTGTCCATGTATTTATGTTGATTATGCATTTTGTTAAGGCTTTAATAGGGACAATTATCAGGGGATAAAGAGATAAACAGTTCTGCTTGACAGTATGCTACCTCTTGAGCAATTACATATGTTGGATGAGAGGAAATTATGCTTCTAGTAGAAAAACTTAAATAAAGGAATTATTGCAGATGTAATAATTACAGATCACAGGACTCTAATAATATGTTGAAGACAGCTTGGTTTGACCAGAGTATATCCATGTATCCATCTTGAAAGTATCATTTACAATGGACATTTAATGCACAGGGAAGGGTGTGGCCCCCTGGGCATTCAGATGACTCTTCTTCATTTGAGACAATTTCAAGAAAAGACAACTTGATGTAAAACACTGGATCATCCACTCAGACATGACTGTCAAATGTTCAATATTATTGTACAGTATGTATACGCTGGTGAAATTTAAGATTACTTAAATGAGAGAAACTCTTCCCACAGTCAGAACATTTGAATGGCTTCACAACTGTATGTGTGTGTTGATGATATTTAAGGCAATCAATTTGAGAAAAACATTTCCCACAGCCAGAACATGAGAAAGCCTTATCACCAGTAAGTCTGCGCATGTGATATTTAAGGCTCTTATTTTGAGAAAAACACTTCCCACAGTCAGAACAGGAGTAAGGCTTCTCACCAGTATGTATGCGCTGGTGAACATTAAGGTAACCTAATTGAGAGAAACACTTCCCACAGTCCGAACAGGAGAAAGGCTTCTCTCCAGTATGTAAGCGCTGGTGAGCTTTACAGCTACCTAACTGAGAGAAACTCATCCCACAGTCAGAACAGGAGTAAGGCTTCTCACCTGTGTGCACTCTCTGATGAACAGTAAGAGCAGATGAAGAAATAAGACACTTCCCACAGTCAGAACAGGAGAAAGGCTTCTCACCTGTGTGCACTCTCTGATGAACAGTAAGTGCATATGAAGAAATAAGACACTTCCCACAGTCAGAACAGGAGAAAGGCTTCTCACCAGTATGTATGCGCTGGTGAACTTTAAGGTAACCTAAGTGAGAGAAACACTTCCCACAGACAGAACAGGAGTAAGGCTTCTCACCTATGTGCACTATCTGATGTCTGGTAAGTTTAAATGATGAGATAAAACACTTCCCACAGTCAGAACAGGAGTAAGGCTTCTCTCCAGTATGTATGCGCTGGTGAACGTTAAAGCTACCAAACTGAGAGAAACTCCTCCCACAGTCAGAACAGGAGTAAGGCTTCTCACCTGTGTGCACTCTCTGATGAACAGTAAGTGCAGATAAAGAAATAAGACACTTCCCACAGTCAGAACAAGAGTAAGGTTTCTCTTCAGTATGTATCATACTGTGTCTTTTTAACTTTGATATCGTAGAGAAATGTTTTTCACAATGGGGACAGTGGTGAGACTTCTTATGCTTGTAGTCTTCCTGTTGTTTCTCTCCAAGTGCCTGCACTTCAGGAATTCCATCTGTGACAGACATCAGAAGGGATTTTTAGACACATTTCGAAACACAACATTATCAAGGCGTCAAGCAATTAGCATTATTTCACAGCGCAGTGTTATAGACCATAATACAGCAGTTGGGGCCCATTAATCATTATGTGATTTTTGTGGAGACAAAGCCTTTTAAAGTGTACCTGGGATTATACATGCATGCAGACATAACAACCATTAGAGAAAGAAACACAAATCATTTCCTGATTAGAGTGGAGAGCAGGATGTTGTTTTGATGGAAGACAAAAGTTTCAAATAGATATATTTAATGTTGCCATTGACATGCTTTCTCAGAGTCCCTGACCCAGTCTGGAATCCAAGAGAAACCTGGTAAATGTGTTTAATGCACTCCTCTGTGATTGAGAAGGCACATATTTGGGTTTCTGCATTCCCAGATGACAGTTTAGGCCAGGGGTGGGCAAATTAAGGCCTGCGAGGCCATTCCATCCGGTAGTGAAAAAGTTGATGGAAAGTCAAACATTATTCACCAGCCCATTCTTATGCTTCAGAATCAGATTTGAAATCATTTAGACAAGGGATCTGCTGCTTAATGTTTTCATTATTGCCGTTTTGGCCTGCAAATAATTTATGATCCACAAATAACAAAATAAATTAGGCGTTTTTTAAAACTTCACAATCTTGATCTGGCCCCCAAGCCAAAATGTTTTCTCCACTGGTTTAGGCAATCAACTAATTCAGTTCAAGTTATTTAAGCCTAGAGATGATAAAATCCCAGCTGGACTGCAGAAACTCTGGATTATGCCCTGCAATATTAAATTGGAAATGTTGTTGACTGCCTGTAAGTATCTGTGAGGTAGAACCATCATTCTCACTTCTGTCCAGGATTAACAATGAACTGACGAGTAAGTTGTCAAAAAAGGTCTTCAGGCAATTTTCTCTTATGGCTCTTGAAAGTGACCTTATAAAGACATTAGACTTTGATGAATAATTTTGCAAGTAGCGAAGCCAAGAACAAATGCATCATAAGGTAAGACAATTTAATTATTGATTTATGCTGTAATATAAAATGTGAATTAACTGGGATTTCGTGAATGAGCTGTTTGCTTTGAGTATGTAAGTTCTACATTGTAATTCCCGTGTCCAAGATACAGATAAATCGTGTTGTCTACAATAGAGTGAATGCAATGTAAATCCAGTTGAGATGCAAGTAAAGGTAATAATTAAGCCACTGGCTTCATTTGTAATTGGTGGGTTTCAGGCTTTAAAGGTGCTGTGCCCAGGGGCCCATTGGTTTATAATCTGTCTATGACTTATAAGATGTTCAACCTATTGTTACATCATACACCTTAAACATACCCTTTTCTTTCCTTTGTGTTTCTGGCAATCAAGTAATGCTATCAAACTTCCTCCTCTCTCCTGTTCCCATCATAGAATACTATTTCTAGTAGTTTTAATTAAGTGTCTCCCCTTACTACTTTAATACCATTGCTTCTACCAGAATTCTAACCCTTTAAGGTTGTAACATCACCTCTTCCTAGTTGTACACATGTCCACTATATTATTTCCCTCTACTTACTCTGCAAACACTCAATATTAGAGGGAAACAGTGAATTATTTTATAGAATTACATTTGTAGAAAATAATTTAGTCAAGATGACAGATTTTAGATTACTTATTTTTTCAGCTCAATGACAATTGTTCAATGATCACTACATATTTGAACAGCTGCTGTTTAAGCAAATGCGCATCTAACTTTGATTTTATACTTTTGAATTAACTGTATTTGTGGGTCAAAGTGTGTTTGTTGCTCTCACGCGCACATATAGTTGAGATAGCAACACATTTTCTCAGTCTTCCAAGGTAGACCCACTTCCATTTCTGGACCCAGTTTCTGATACCAAACTGCAGTCTAAGAGCTAAACCACTGCTTTAGTTGTTATACTTATGTAGCGAAATGGGAGTATAATGTACTGAAGTCAGATTTGTTTAGTTCCACTCGAGTACAGTCCTAAGTAGGAACATTAGGCAAGGGCTGCTGATATTGCCCCTGCACAATGAATTGGGAAACAGGTGCTAACTCCCATTCATTATTGTTCCCAGGTAAGTGCTCAAGTAAGATAGTTGCAAATTATTTACATTGTATCAATTTCATAGAGGTGCATTTCAAAATTTGAATATTGTGGAAACGTTCCTTATTTCAGTAATTCAATTGTTATTAATCTTCGTATATTCTAGATTAATTACATAGCGAAACATTTCAAGCCTTTTATTGTTTCAATCTTGATGACTTCGTCTATGGCAAATTATTTGTAGGCAGAATATAGGAAGTTTGAGTGACAACTACGCCATCTGCTGCTCATCCTCCCCCAGCAGGAGGCAGGCCTCAGCGCTCTATGTCACCGGCCTTCTGACACCATTGCCCATCTCATCAACCCATCACACCTGTTGTCTCGTTTGGCGCACTGTTCATAATCCAGTCATTCCCCTCAGTATATATGTTCCCTCTGCTCCCTTTGTCTTTGTATGTTATTGTCTCCCTGCCATGAGCATTATTAAGCTCGGATTGGATGAATACTTACCCAACGACTCCGCTATCCGCTCCTCCTTTTTCACCACCACGAGCTGACAGAATAACACACCCGAAAAGAAAAAGAACACAGATGGAGCACGGAGCCGAAAGAATGACCGGTGTTGCAGAGGTTATACAGGAACATTCCACCCTCCTGGCCAACCTAGGCACCGCGATGGACGACATTGTCAAAGTTATTCAACGCCTAGTGTTGGCCCAGTCCGCTCCCGCAACACCGGCCGTATTACCGCCTCTCCAGCCTGCACCGTCCGGAGCCAGGGCAATGCAGATCCCGCTCCCCCGGGATTATAACGGGGAGGCGGACCGCTGCCAGGGTTTTCTGCTGCAAATGGACATCGCACTCCAGGCGATTCATCCTGCGCCGACTGATGCCCGGAGGATCTCCTCGCTCGTCTCCTCCCTGTCCAGCAAAGCCATGGAGTGGGCCACCGCTGTCTGGAACACAGAGGGGCCCATCCAGGGCAGCTACAAAGAGTTCGTCTGCCGCTTCCAGGTCATGTTCGACCATCCCCACGAAGGAAGAGAGGCGGGCGAACGACTGTTCCATCTGCGGCAGGGGACGAGATCGGCGCAGGAGTAGTTAGCCTAGCAGTTGATTTTGTTTGTCAAGTAGTTGTGACGGTGAGGTGACAGACTGTTCCACCATTTCCTGCTTTTCCCATTCTTCCAACTGCCATGAACCCAGTCTCCTTCATTTGTCTTGTCCCCAATTGTCTCACACACGAGGTCCCAATTAGGTAATTAGTAAGTGTTTAAACGTTTTCACCGACTGCTACCCCTGCCTGCGCTTGGTCCGTTAACCCCACAACGTCACATCGTGACAGAATGACTGAACCACGTAAGAGCGAGGCAGAGTTGGATGGTAGGGGAACTCCTAGGTTGGGCGGACAGTGACACTGAGGAGGAATACCCCAACCCTCACCCACTGCCCTCCTGGGCTGAAGGGGACACCGACGAGGAGGGAAATCCCCATCATCTCCAGCTGTTCCCCTTGCCGGTGCAGCAGAAACCCCTGAAGGGGTAAACGAAGGAGAAGAAGGTGCAAACTTTTTTTGTGGGGGTGCTATACGGGAGCGTGGAGGCTGTCATGCAGATGGCCATCAGGGAGTGTTTCCGGGAACTCCATGCTGCCCAGGAGCCGAAGCCAGCCCCCCTGGCTGCGGCTCATTCAAATTAGCATACCCCGCGAATCTCAGACGATAAGACGCGAGCGCCCGTTCCAAGTGGCCATTACTTACCCAACGCTTCAGACAAGAGAATAAACTCTCCGACGCTCCGCCGCCCGAGCCAAAGGCGCCCCCTTCTGGCCCGGCCGCTCCTCCGCCACCCGAGCCTGCGGCGCCCCCTTCTGTCCGCTCCACCGCCGCCCGAGCCAGCGGCGCCCCCTACCGTCCCGGCCGCGCCGCCCCGCCCTGGCCCGTCCCGGCCGCTCCGGGTGCTGGGCTTTCCCCTGACCGTTCGCTGCTGGCTCGCCCGCCCCCTTGGTTGTCCCTGTCTTGCGTTCAGGAGCCCGCGCCTTGGGGGGGGTACTGTCATGTCCTGGCTATGACCCTAGCCATCTTCGCACTGGCTGGGGCCATAGTCAGGACGTGGCCAGAAAAGGTGCCTCTAGGCACCTCTATGTTGCTTGGGTCTCCCCAATTGGAGGCAGGTGTTGGTTATTGCCTCCAATTGGGGAACCTATTTATGTTGAATGTTTGCCCACATTAATGTGGTTCATTTTGGTTAGAAGCCGAAGGCTATGCGACCCAGTCATTGATGCTGCTTTGAGTTTGTTTGTTTCTTTCTTTCTTTCATTATTAAAAATGGATTCAAAAGACCGTTTTGCCTCTGCCATTCTTTCCTGGAAACAGCAATGTGACACAGATAAACTACTTCGCTTTCGATTCAACAAAGCACATTTTAGATCAACAACAAAGAAAACATAACTTTCTATAAGATGGCTAACAAGTCCTGGAGCAGATTTTAAAAGGTGACGAAGATGCTGGAGATGATTCTGGCCGTGATGACTTTCATACAGACAAAGAAGATTTCATTGATGGAATTGATCCAGTGGAGGATGTAATGTAAGTAGATTTCTCATTTTGTGATCACCAATATTGTTTTGTAATGCGTAATTTGGCATCCATGGACGGTTGTTACATAGCTATATGCGGGTATGTTATCGAAATAGTAATTAGAATGCGTAATTCAACCTGCGGTGTCCATGGGCTAATGTTACAGTTGGTAGGCTACCGTTCTAGTAAATAGAAAAATACACACACACACACACACACACACACACACACACACACTTTTTGTTGTTACATAGTAAGCTACCTGATATATAGAATGTAGCATAGAATAAAATAAGTAATGGAACCCAATCCGGGAAAACATTGGATTTCCTGTACGTTTTGTTGAGGTATGAAATCATACAGACTTAGTGATATGTATCACAGGATATTTTGGTAGGCTATGTTTTTGCAAGCCATGCTTGAAACACCTCTTGAAGACAACGGGGGTTAGACCACCACCATGTTCTGTGTCTATGGGGGATGTGTTATTTACCATAAAGCTTTTGTTATTTCAATGAGTGTAACTTAGCCACTTGGCCATTCTTTTCACATAGTAATATACCCATCATGTACTGTGTCTGGGGGGATGTGTTATTTACAACAGGATTTTGTTATTTCATTGAGTGTTGTACTATGGGGCAATGTCTTGCTAATTTCCTAAACCTATCCTTTCTCTAGCTAAGATGATGTGCCTGAGGAAGAACATCCAGGTACATCTGCTGGATTGCTGCCACCCACAACTCCCACTGCACCCCTGACACAAGTTTCTCAGAAGGCTGTTATGCTGTATAATTATATCTAGACATTTTCGTGATGTTCCGTTTGTCTTCCTATGATAATCAGCCCCTGAGAGGCGCACCAAAACTGACTGAGCGCATAGCGCATCTATGTGATTAGTACACAGATTGTGATAAAACAGCGTGCATGAGAGTGTTACCAACTGGTCACATCTGACTGATCACAAAAATGTCTATAAACATCCCAAACTGAACTGTAATCACTTGAATCGTACTGACGTAATATCTAGACAACTCCAACAAAGCGACCCATACGTAGTTTGTATTGGGATAAACAGTAAAACAGACTTCCTGGAACCTTGTTTGTATCATAGAAATGATATAAAAAATTATTCGTTGAGATAAACAACTGCGCATTGCACTGATCACTAATCAACAATGGTGATTAAAATGTTCCTTCCGTTTATTAAAGATAACTCCCTGCTTTCATTCAAAAAGTTTTGGACTATATTTGAACGGCAAGAGTATTTAGAATATGATCATTTGCATGGAAACAGTATATCATGCCATGCGTAATGGCCAAACTGCTCAGACCGTTCAGAGCCGTGAACCATCCAGATATGAAGTACATCACTATTTATGAAAAACTTTATCCTACAACATCATTTGTATAAAAAATATATATAAAATATTCTTCTGTCAACATAGTATGAGGATGATATAGTTATTTTTGGAAAAGTTGGTAAGTTTCCAAATATTATAAATTAAACCAAGTCCCAACAGCAAAACCGATCTCGTGCTTCCACCTAGTGGCCGTTCGGTTTATTGCGAATAACAGGATGAATGTATTTTCTTTTTCAAATTAATTTTATGTTTTGTTTCTAGTTAGAGGAAAAACATTTTAAGGGTGCCAATATTTTTGACTGTCTTATTTATTTTATTTATTTATTTCAGCCTAAAACACTGTAATATGACTATAAAGTCATGGAAATATCAGAAAATAACAATCAAACAAAACGTCATAAATATTTCCCCAAAAAATTACCATACCCAATTGCAGAAATGTTTATCGGAAAACTTTTTTTTGCCATTCCAAGAGTTGAGGTTTCTAATGTGATCACCAGGATGCATCATAATAGCTGTTATCTGTTACAGAAATGATTCTATGACTCAAAATGTGCAAGTACTGAAATCCGGCCAAAAACAGCATGGACTTAGCTGGGTTTAACACTTTATCAGCAAGTGTTCTGCGTTTTTCTACTCAGTTTCTTTGTGTTGAAATAAAGAGTGCACCGACTGCTACTCCTGGCCCGTTAACCCCACAACGTCACACCGTGACAGTAGTTACTTGTTAGCTAACAACACATTTTTGTAGATTGACAGTCTATCCATCCATCTTCAATCAATTTATGCAGCCTAATCTTATATTAATACATGGGCATTACACCATATCTCATTAACTTCACTGATGCTTCCAATAACAGATAGATACTGAAGGTGGTACACAGTGACGTTTTGGCTGTTCTGAACAAACCCTTAGGGAGAATGTGTTGACTGCGACGGGAGTCGAACATGGGACCAGTTCATCCGGAGTCTGAGTCTCTAAACGCTACGCTACTTAACGAGTGGTAATCAGTCAGTCAGTGACCTTCACTCTTCAAGGCCAGCTCAGTTTACCCAGACCACCAAAACCCACAAATTACTACACTGACAATGACCACATTGAACAAGTTCTTACCTTGAGTGAGTAAATCTCTCTCTGCATTATTAATGATAACCACATCCTTCTCCTCCTCTTCGTCTTTAATGGTAATGTTCAGTCCAGGTAATTGATTTTTTTCCTCCAGCTTTACTGATGCCATCTCTCAATCCCCCAATACCCTCTGGGGATAAATAACAAAAATAAAAACGGTCATAACAGACCTGTGTCCTACATGAGGTGCACTGACCTTAACCTGAACCATGAAGAGGGAAAATACTTTTCACCTTTATCACTGTTTAACATTTATTTGGAATGTGACAACAAACATACATTAGTGAATAGTACAGTTGTGAGAAACTGACAGTTTTACCTTTTTGATTATCAGTCATAAAATGTATTAAATTGAATGCTAGAGCATCCCAGTTGCAAAGCATTAAGAGAAATCTGACAATAGTTAACACTTGGAGCGCCAAAAGCCAAAGAAATTTTGAGTTTGTAATAAAAATAAAACTTTCATTTTGAAAGCTACACCCTCCTTCCATTACTTTTCCTGAATAAGTGCATATTAAATGTTTTCCATTGTCAGAACTCAAAAAAGAAACTATTTAGAGACGATTTACCTGTTTTTTTACCCTGTTTTCAGACTTAAAATCGCCAACCGCCCACAGCTCCCTAACACCGGTATCCAAATGGTGATAAATCACCCCTCACTAAATGTATGACGTCAATGGATGAAGGTGCGATAATCCCAGATGATAACCATGACCATCATAAAACTTAATTAGGCTAGTATGGAAACATAATACAAACCATAGGCTATAGGCTAATTATCACGTTACCATTTTTCAATGTGTAGGCTAATTCATCAAATGTAAATCTAAAATGCAAATCTACAAATGTATTATGCTAAATATGTATTCACTAAACGAAATACCAAGGATACTGTTCACTAGTCACCAATTACCATTTCAACAAACATTACAATTTACTGTTTATGTTTTAGGAAAGTGAAAGTAAATTATACACACACACATCCCATAGTTTTTCAGAATTTTCACCACAAATTGTTCAGAAGATAAAAATTCGGAAACTGTAATAGGCTAAAACAAAATACCAACTATATTCTTTACGGCTAGAGCTATGCATTGGCATTAACATCACCCAATAGTCCCACTACAACCCCCGGGACAGACCTGCTAAGCATAGGCAGAAATTCTGGGGGGTACCACAACCATTTTCCTGGGGAAAACTATGATTTGTCCGCCCAAAACCTGACTATAAGCAAAACAATGTAATATAAATAATATTAAAGATGCAATGAAAGCACCTGTGCTGATTATCAACACTTAATAGCGTGTTCAGCTTCAAAAGCGACCCCCACCATCAACTCACAATGGTTTGATCCACTGCCCTCCCAGCCCTCCGCCATGGCCGGTACAGTGCATGTGTGGAAATCTTGTAGTCGGTCGCTGTAGGCTTGATGTCAGTAAGTAGTTCATTCAAAGGATATGTTTTACATTTCTTTACTTCTACCACTCAATTCAATGAAACACACAACCGTCACCAGCCTTCATTTTCACTACATTGAATTACAGGTCACACTTTGTGTGAAACACAGCGTTCGAATCTGGCTGTTAAATGTTCGGCTTGGTGGTCCTAGTGGTAAGCATCTTTCACAATTTGGAAGATCGAAAATCTTGTCAGCAACCCCAAAATATTATCTCTTATGCTATCAGATACATACAAAACAAGTCGTCATACAAGATGGACCCCTACATCGTCATGTCAACTATAGTTACAGTTTGCTAGCGGTTAGCTGACGTTTGCTTGGTATCTACAGAAAAATCAACCAGTGTTTGCAGGTATTTAAATTCAAGTCAATAAGAGAATCTTACGGTGCAGTTTGGTGTTCCATAACTGGCAAGGTGATCGTGTTCACGTCTACCGTCTGAAATGGCACTCAATGCACGTCTCTATTGTAATGTTAAGTCCAGTAAATATGTTTTGTGTTGGTAGTGTTCACACACAATAGCTGAATTTGCAGAACTGATGTAGTGAGCCGGCCCATACATCGCTACCCTCGACATCCCCATCAATAACTGCTCGAGAGAATTTAATGAAATTGTTCCCTCCAAAGATGCTATCACATTTTCTCCCCTGCTGCAAACATGTGGGGTTTACCTACACTGGACAAAGTAAATGCAAGGCTTTTGTTTTGCTCACATTCATCATAAGCTGATCTCATGAATCTAAGCTTTCTCTATGTTCACAAAAGGCCTATTCCTCTCAAATATTGTTCACAAATCTGTCTAAATCTGTGTTAGTGAGCACTTCCACTTTGCCGAGATAATCCATCTACCTCACAGGTGTGGCACATCAAGATGCTGATCAGACAGCATGAGTATTGCACGTGTGCCTTAGGCTGGCCACAAAAAAAGGCCACTTGAAAATGTGCGGTTCCATCACACAGCATACTTCCACAGATGTCGCTAATTTTAAGGGAGCGTGCAATTAGCATACTGACTGCAGGAATGTCCACAGAATTTAGCAGTACATCAAACCAGCCTCACAACCACAGACCACATGTAACCACACCAGCCCAGGATCTCCACATCCAGCATCTTCACCACCAAGATCGTCTGAGATCAGCCACCCGGACAGCTGCTGCAACAATCGGTTTGCATAACTGATGTTGATGGCAGACAGCGTGTATGGCGTTGTGTCGGTGAGCGGTGTGCTAAGGTCACCGTTGTGGATCGAGTGGCCCATGGTGGCGGTAGGGTTAAGGTATGGGCAGGCGTGTGTTATGGACAAAGAACACACGCCTTTATTGCATTTTATTGATGGTATTTTAAATGCACAGAGATACCATGACGAGATCCTGAGAGCCATTTGTGTGCCACTAATCTACGACCATCACCTCATGTGGCAGCATGATAATGCATGGGCCTATATTGCAAGGATCTGTACACAAATCCTGGAAGCTGAAAATATCTAAGTTCTTGCATGGCCAGCATAGTCATCGGACATGTCACCCACTGAGCATGTTTGGGATAATCTGGATCGGCCTATCCTGTTCCAGGTCCTGCCCATATTCAGCAACTTCGCACAGCCATTGAAGAGGAGTGGACCAACATTCCACAGGCCACACTCAACCACCTGATCAACTCTATGTGAAGGAGATGTGTTGCACTGCATGAGGCAAATGGTGGTCACACAGGATACTGACTGGTTTTCAGATCCCCCCCAAACCCCCCCCAGTACTGTGAAACTGCTCATTTTCAAGTGGTCTTTTATTGTGGCTAGCCTAAGGCACACCTGTGCAATACTCATGCTATCAGATCAGCATCTTGATGTGTCACACAAGTGAGGTGGATGGATTATTTCATGTGGAAGATTAATTAATCATGCATATATATTATATATTAAGAATACAAAAATATATTTTATTTGCATAAATTAGGTTTATTAAATATGGGTTAAATATGAAGGTTTTGTGTATATGATATACTGGCTGCATAATTTACTCGGTCTATGAATTGTGGGAACATGTGGTTAAAAATGTGGGGACTTTAGCTATAGCTTGTCCCCATCTCCATCAGACCTCTTGCCAGCAAATCCTTGTTCTCCTTTTGCCCCCAGGCCCAAATACGGGCATTCTTTAGCTTAGGTGTCCTAAAGTCTTAGGATTTAGAGCATTAAGATGAGAACCAGATGTTAAAAGAAAATAAAGGGGCCCCTCATAGTGTGTGTCTTTGTCATACCTAGGAACGTGCACACGAGTGTACTTTGTATCACCTACAAGCTTGTAATAAACTATTAGAATTAAAGTACTGGTTTCCTAGAGTATTTATAATTAAGAAATTGAGAAGTGCTCACTAATCCAAATCTTGACATATTTGTGAACAATACTTGAGAGACATAGGCCTTTTGTGTACATAGCGATAAAGTCTTAGATCTTTGAGTTCAACTCATAATGAATGAGGGCAAAAACAAAAGTGTTTCATTTCAAATTTTTTTCAGTGTAATTATTTTGGAACTCATCTTATTCTAATAACTCTTGATTTTTCAATATCTTATTCATGTAATCTATAGAACATTCGTATATGCTGGTAATCTAGGAGACTAGAGTTCTGCATTGTCTCAAACTGGTCGATAATGTCTGTAATTTTACTTTGTATACCACCAAAATGAGATCAAATTGAAAACAAAATAATAATGGATTTATTTATTTTATAATTTATGTGTTGTTTAATTTTCATTCTGTGCATCGGCATAGTAAACAAACAAACATACTACAGCTTGTGTTCTTAGAACTAATGGTTCTATTTATTCCTAACCATTCATTAACCATTTAAAACAGATTCTGTAATGCCTTTTTTTTACTATTCTACTGTATATAGTTTGTTATAGACCCTGTAGATGAACAGATTCTGGCTGGAATGTGATGCCTGTGGGGGAGCATGTGTGTGCTAATAGGGAGGATTCCTAACCAAACGAAAAACAGCATTCGGTTCTGGCTGTTAAATGTTCAGTGAAAGGCGTGGTGGTCCTAGTGGTACGCATCTTTCACAATTTGGAAGATTGAAAATCTTCTCAGCAACACAAAAATATTTTCTTATTCTATAAGCTACATACAAAACAAGTTGTCAAACAGGATGGACCCCTACATTGTCATGGCAACTACAGTTACAGGTCATAGTTTACAGACATCCTGATCTGAGCTACCCCTGGTCTTTGTTCTGCCCAAATGGAAGAAACTGAAGAGACACAGGCAACTTCACCTTGGAACCATCTGTACAGGGCCATAGATAAGATTTGTGGCCTGGTGCCTTCAGTTGTAGCCATAATCCCTTCTAAGAAAAGGGCATGCTGACCTAGGTCTTCTATCTGTGGCAACCATGAAAACTATAGCAAATTCAGGCCTAGTCTAAAACAGTTAATTTGCATAATAATGGATAAATTAGGATATGGTAATGAATTAATCCTTTATTCTGCAAATTAACTGTAATGAATTGACAACAACTCCCATCATCCCCTCCAAAACACGCACCCTCTCCCTCCCCTCCCCTCCACCACACTCACCCCCCCCCCTCCACACTCACCCCCCCACAACACTCACCCCACCACAATTTACAGACCTCCAAGATATTCTGCAAATTTTGCTGAACTAATTTCTGTTATATCAGTTGATTATAACTTGTTTATTATTACAGGGGATTTTAACATCCACATAGATAATAGTACGGACAATTATGCCAAATAACATTTTGCACTACTTGACACTTTTGACCTCACTCAGCATGTGAAAGAGCGTACACACACTCAAGGCCAAGTTTTAGATCTGGTTCTCAAAGGGTCTCGATATTTCCTCTGTCATGGTTAAAGACATGGCTCTGTCTGATCATATCTGTGTCTTTTCTAAATCACTTATCAACCTGAATGTTCCAGTAAACTCAGTTTCTGTTAAGAAAAGCTACCTTAATGAGAGTAGCCATGATGGCAAGTGCCCTAAAAAGAGAATGTAGGAAAGCAGAACGTAAGTGGAGGAAAACTAAACTTCAAATTCACTATGACATCTAGAAACAAAGCCTTGATAGCTTCAACAAAGACTAACACAGAGCCAGACCAAAACTTTCTATCATTCTATCATCTGAAAAATATATCCAGAATGAAAAGCCTAGTATCCCAAAAAGACCAAGAAAATCTCATCCATGCTCTAGTAGAGTTGACTACTGTAATGGCCTCTTACCTGGACTCCCCAAAAAGACTGTAAAACAGCTGGAGCTCATTCAGAATGCAGCTGCTAGAATATTAACCAGGACCAAGAGGACAGAGCACATCACCCTGGATCTTATATCTATACATTGGCTTCAAATCATTTACAGAATAGATTTTAAAGTGGTGCTTTTAGTTAATACATTTCTGATGGGTTTAGGACCCGAATATGTTTCTGATATGTTTGGAGAATATAAACCGAGCAGGGCTCTTAGGTCCATGAACTCAGGTCAGCTAGTAGAGTCCAAACTAAACATGGAGATGCTGCGTTTAGCAGTTATGCTGTACACAACTGAAATAAATAACCAGAAGATCTTAGACGTTCACCAAATGTGTGTATTTTTAAATCCAGGCTAACACTTCTCTTTTCATGTGCCATTGACTGAGCTCTCTAAACCACACTGTAAGCCTTAAAGCTTCCCATGTTTTATTTTATGCTTTATTATTATTTTGTATATTTCTCATTTGATTTATTTCATTATTTTATTTATATATACTGCTATCTTTTACCAATCATAATGCAAGTAACCTCTGTAATTGTTACATCTCTGTTGTAATTCCATTGCATTTTGTATTTTATTTTCACTGTAAAGCACATTGAATTGCTTCTAAGTATGAATTGTTCTATATAAATACAATTGTTTGCTTGCTAGCTAGTGCTCTAATAGTGTAGATAAAGACATTGAAATATTACTATTACTATGTATTAAAACTGCAGAGTGGTTTTTTGCACATCGAATAAGAGAAACCCCTAGTTTATCGCTATCAAGCAATAGTTCTAATGAAAAAACGTTTATTTCTTAATGCGTGCATAGTGAAAGCTGATTTACATGTGCATCACTATTCGGTTTGTGCATACGTTTCAAATGTAATAAAAACACTTAAACTTATAGAAATTGTATTAATGTGTAGGCCTTCGCATTTGTTGCGCTCACAAATACTTAAACAGCGTTGCTTTATGGGAATTTGCTTTTATCCCTCTAGGTTGTTGCTGTAAAATTAGATATTGTTAAAATACTCAATAACTAAAACAAAATGTTATGCAATAACTTCAGAAGTTTCAGGCCACCGCCATCATAAATACTATATAAAGAACATAGCTATTAAATAGCAAATGCCAGACTGTAATATTTAAAGGAATATCTAGACCCAAATCACATCATAACATTTTGCAGCTCAAAAGAAGTCTCTATGCACGGGTATCATGTGTCCAAGTATTTTTACCTAACGCCTAAACCCATGATAGTCTACTGATGTAATGTCCTCATGCAGTCCTTAAAAAAACGAAATGCACTGTTATTTTGAACATTAAATCAGGCTAAACAACGCTACTGGGCTAGCGGTTCAATTACTTAATGTTTCTAGGTTTACAGTTAAGAAGAGATGCGTTAGGGTCATTTCTTTGCAGATGCAAGATAATTGACAAAAGTTTGTAAATACCAAAAAAAATCTAATCAAATAAATGGAGACGGGAAGTAAGAATGTAGTGTGTAAAATGTTTACGTTCACACATCTAATTTCACGCATACGGTTCATGTTTTACTTATGCAATTTTTCACGATCATACCAATTTATATTCTTACGATCCTAACAATATGTACGCTAAACCTTTTAGCAGATATCTAACTCCATTTAACAGCACCATATAATACATCTAATTTGTTAAATAAATTGGTTTTATAAACAATATTTTAGCAAACCGGCGGTGCACAGCAGGGAAGGATTGCAACGGAGAGTAACAAAGAAAAATACTGTACTTTAACCACTTACCATTTAAGCAAAATGTTTCTATGTTCGTAAGTCAAGAAAAGTTCCAAATGTCTTCAAAAAATATTAACCCACCGCTCCTATATGTTCTAGTGCAAATTGTTCTTCTTTCTATTTTAGTGGCAGATCCCATCCAACTGAAGGTGTGTATACCGTCACCTACTGTACTGGAGTGTGAGGACCGTCACAGCCTTCCTACATCGGATCCTCTAAGACCTGTAGTTCTAAGAAAACGCCTTTATAACTACCTCTCTCCCTTTCCCACCCCAAGAACACCACACAGGTCCCATCCCCGCTTAGCCTCCAGACACGTGCAACATATACATGTACAGTCATACTCACTATGCGTGTAATGGTCAGTTATAATACAGACACATGCAACATACACAGGTACAGTCAAACTCACTATGCCTGCCATGGTCAGTTTTTCTTTGAGTAGCCATTGCTTGGATATATGTGATACAGTAGATGACCATTATAAGAGGTTGATTATTGACACTGCTGCTTATTGCAGTTACAGTATAGCTGATATGAGCTCTACATATTACAAAGTGAAACAGGCCTCCCCTTTGCACAAGTTTATACAGGATTACCATTTATGCATTTTTCATACATTCTACATATTACACAAATGTGAACATGCTGTGTAAAGTACATTGTGTTGTGGACCTATGAGCAACAGTATCAGCTAAACTGTTCTGAAGGTCCTTTGCCAAGACTTGTAGGTTCTGCTGGGTAGATCTGAATTTTTTTTTATACAACCCATTGTAATGGTTTATCCTTCTTTTTACTTGCACTGTTCAATTTCACAGCAATGTTTTTAGAAAGTTGAAATTGGTCACTGTAAATGTGGAATTTTCTGTAGCCTGTTGCAGAAACGGGGCGAGTTTCAATTTGCATCATGCAGAGGTCAGGTCAACATCTGATTAAAGAAATATACATTTTTCCAGGGGTTCCTGGAACAAGCACATTTTAAATTCTAGAGTGATGATGTTGTTATAGACTATAAACATTGTTGGGAGGAATATAAGTGTTACATTTCTTGAAATTGATAATCTGAGGTATAATTTAACCTTGATCTTTAATGTTGATTCAATAGCATAAATTACAAATAGAACAGGTGCAAAAGAGCACAAAATAAATGATTGCAATTAATATAATCAATTAAAATAATGGCATAACCTAAAAATACAAAATTAAATGATATGCCAGTTAGACAATTAAACATTTAATGAAAACATGACATTCCAACACAGACAAAACTAAACTGTTTCTTTATGTACTGTGTATTTAGCTTTGCCCAGATTCTAAACAAATGGATCTTGCCTGCTTGCATATAATAACACGTGCATCATACATCCTTAGCTAGTTATAATGTACCCTAATTGACTGGAGCTTCCTTAAGCCTCATGTTGTGAGACAAGGCAACTGTGTTTGACATCCACCTGTTAAACCCCGGGCCATGTACATTTTCCACCACCCTCTGCTGGAGCCGCACGCACTGTCAATACACTGCAACCAGGATTCGGTTGAAGCAGAGTTGCAGCTGCACTGCAAACTGGAATGATTCGGTACGTTGCTCAAAGGTAGGTTTTAGATAATAATTGCAATCCATGGGCCACATCAAGGCAGAAATATTAAGTTGCTTACCTAGTCGCGCAGCTAGCTATCTAGGTTGGACAGTATCAAGCCTTTCTGTTCACCTTTACACCAGGCTTAAGAGATGTGTCTTAAGTAGAAACCATCCTGTCAACCAACTCAAAAGTATAAAATATTAGTGTCCAACAAAGTGGTCAAAATTACTAAAATTACTAATATAAATCTAATCTGCCTTATGCATCATCATGTCATCCACTATGTGGCAGCAGTCCCATCAAAAGGGCAGGTGTTTTCCAGCTGTGGTGGAATATAGATAGGTAGCAAATAGAAATGTCTAAAATAATCTGATTTTATTATATTTTTTTCTATAATATGGTAGTGTTGATGACTACGATCTGATAATGTTGAGGTTATGGTGTAGTTAGCTGGGCCTATCAGTGGACTGGGTGCAATACTTGAATTATAACAAGAGATGAGTTTGGTTGCGGGGGTAAGTCCCATCATTTAATAATGTGGGCACAGACCAGATTTGGCAGTGATGACAGTTATACATGCATTAAGGCATTGTGTTAATTGTATTTATCTTTTATACTTATTTACCAGCAAATACTTGAGGCTTTTTCATAGTTATTTCAGCACCATGCTGCTGTTATAGCTCATTTGACCCGGCACCTCGTTCCTTCCAAAGATTTACAGGATTTGCCTTCTCTAAGGAATCCCAGACCTACTGTATACATTTAAAATTGAAGCACAGGCCATAATGTTATAAAAGTTTGTGAAATCTTCCCACGCATAATGTAAAACAATATGGCAATTTAAGTTACGGAATGAACAAGTTTACAACAATGTGCTTCCTAGCTGAAAGAAACCAGGCAAGCCAAGTTCAGCCGGCCCCCAATTAGAAATGATAATTGTTGTTGCCGTCACTGGATTCAAAGCCCAGACTGTGAGAGGTTGTGTCTTTTACCACTACGCCACAAAGACAAACACCTTGTGTTGAGTGTTGGTACTGTGTCTCGACTGCCAAGGTATTGTCTATCCTGAATGTTTTGACTGTGATGAGTACATTTATCCTATTATTAAAAACATACTAAACCCAAACAGTGTTTCCCTGTAGAATGTGAGTCTTGGAGAACTAAGAAACAAGAACCCAGGCAAGCATAGTTCAACCAGCCTGCAATAAAAATCATTACGTTTTGTTGCCCTCCGAAGATTCAAAACAAGTTCACCCACATGAAAGGCTGTGTCTTTAACCACTACACCACAAAGCAATACTTTTGCCAGGTGGACCCTATATCATTTTGTCATGCATTAACACGGTGTCAAGTTTGAGTATTTCATTTGACAAAATTAAGCATTGTGTTAAACTGATTAATGTTTTTTATTAACATTACCTCTTCCATAAATAGCATATATGAACTGCGTGGATTTTGCCACTGGCTATTTTAACAGCTTATTAGCCATTCATTAATGACATTGATATAATAACTACTGTATCAATATAGGTGACAATTACAGACTTTTTTGTCAATAGAAAAGACGAGAGAACCGTCAGCAAAGAATATGTCTCTCCTGAACAAATCCTAAGACAAATCCTAATACAACAGTCAAAAGTTTCATTATGGGCTTCCTATTATGTTGCTACTGAATGTTGTAGCCAAAGATGTTTTTCTCTATCCTGAAAAAATCATTTTAACAGCTAATTAGGCATTTGTGAATGACATTGATACAGTATCTATCAATATAGATCACAATAACAATGCTGGAAAGTTTTTGACAACAATTTTAATCCTGTAGACTTAAATTCAAATGTCATATTTGTCACTTCCAATTGAAACACAGGAGTCTTTGACTGAAGCTCATAACACTTACTGTTAATCACCTGTAATGCCAATAATCCCTGCCTTTTTGCTCATTTAAATTGGTTGTTCCAGATGTGGATGGTCTCGAAAGAGAGTGCGCTCCGTCTCTGATGGAAATAATCATGTGTGCTAGTCCAAATGTGTTTGGAACTGGTCATTTCTTCCGGGAGCCTGGCTTCAACTTTTCTCTTTAATAAGAAAAAGAGATTTCCCTCTGATTTCAAAAGTGAACAAAAATTCCCCAGAACTCTTGAGCCACATAGTTGTAGCCAGTGGGTGGCAGAGTACTGGACTGTTCCCATAATGGACTGTTCCTGAGAGAAGTGACTTCAGCCAGATGCCTCTTGTAAAGGATTAATTAATTACCTGATCTCACTCAGCATGTGAAAGAGCATACACACACTCAAGGCCACATTCTGGATCTGGTTATCTCAAAAGGTCTCAATATTTCCTCAGTCGTCGTTAAAGACATGGCCCTGTCTGATCATTTCTGTGTCTTTTTTTAATCACTAATCACCCCGAATGATCCAGTAAACTCTGTTTCTATTAAGAAAAGGTAGATTAATGAGAGTACCAATGCTGAGTTTGTGGAAGCCATAGCTTTCTCTCCAACAATAAGTGGTGAGTCAGTTGATGTACTCCTTGATAATTTTAATGTCAAAATATTGAATGTCATGGATCGTGTTGCACCGGTAAAGGTAAAGAAAACTATAAACAAACAGAAAACACCATGGAGAACAACCATGATGGTAAGCGCCCTAAAAAGAGAATGTAGGAAAGCAGAACGTAAGTGGATGAAAACTGAAATTCAAATTCACTACGACATCTATAAACAAAGCCTTGGTAGCTTCAACAATGAGTTACGCAGAGCCAGACAGCAACATTTATCGGGAATGATTAACACAAATATCAATAATACCCGCACTCTATTTGTCATGGTTGACAAGCTTACAAACCCAATAAAGCAGATAGCATCAGAACTCATGTCAACTGTGAAATGTAATGATTTTGTGTGCTTCTTTAGTGAAAAAATTAAAAGTATTAGACGGACCATCAGAACAACATAGTCTATTAAGGACACTGTACCATCACTACGACCACCAAGACATAACTTAGTTATTATGTCACAATTGACTACAATTGATCAAAAATCCCTAGAAGAAACAGTTCGACATCTTAAAGCTTCTACATGTTGTATCGACACACTGGCATCAGCAAATAATTAATAGCTCCCTGCAATCAGGCATTTTCCCAACATCTCTAAAAACAGCTGCCATTAAGCCCCTATTAAAAAAGAGATCACTGGATGCATCTATAATGAACAACCACAGACCTGTTTCTAATCTTCCTTTTATCACAAAGATCATTGAGAAGGTTGTATTCAATCAGCTCAACGATTTTATGACCTCAGGATGTCTCTTAGACAAATTTCAGTCAGGCTTCCGACCCCACCACAGTACTGAAACGGCCCTGATTCAGATTAAATAACAGTTCTAGTTCTACTAAATCTCAGTGCAGCCTTTGACACGGTAGATCATAGAACACTTATAGATAGGCTGGAAAATAGAATCAGAACAATCTGTCATGACATTACTCTGTTGGTCTCTGTACTCATCCTTCGTCAAGTTGTGATGATGATTGTTCCCGTGGATCCACATAATTAAACTTGAAACAGTCAACTGTCATACGAATGACACAGAAGTTTTTCATTGAATAAATCACGAATATTTTCCATCATCCAGACCCTCATGGGAATTGAAGCTGTTCATTACGTAGGTTCTGCAAGAATCATAATAAGATCTGTGTATAAAATGTGAATCCTTAACCACTGGAAGCTTCAATTTTTTAAAAATTCATACACAATCAAAATCAAAGATCCATGTGCCAGCTGATCCCTGCTGGGCTGATGTTTCTGCACAGTGTCAGAGTCACTGTCCTTAAGAACATCAATGTGTTTATTTAACATGTTTTTTATTTCTACACAAACAATTCATTCATGTTTCTATTTAGTTTAACATTGTTTAGGGAAAGTGTGCCAAGCATTGAGGGTTTTGTTATGTTCACTACATTTTGCTATATCTCAGTAAGCATGGCAATGGAACATTGAGAAGGAATAGTATACAGGATAAATAGATTAAATCACTGCAGTGGGTTTTCTATAGCAACCAAAATCCTGAGAAATATCAAAATCACTAATAAAACATCTGAATATAAACAAAAACACTTCTGTTCTACTAATACATTTTTGCTTATTTTGTTGTTTTGTAGACTCCCGTGGTATAAGCGGTTTAAACACCTCTGTTTACTACACTGAACAAAATTATAAACGCAACACATTTGATTTTACCCCCCCCTTTCATCATGAGCTGAACTCAAAGATCTAAGAGGAATGAATATTCAATTTACGAACAACAGCTCTGGTGGACATTCCTGCAGTCAGCATGCCAATTGCAAGCTCCCTCAAAACATGCAACATCTGTGGTATTGTGCAGTGTGAAGGAACTGCACATTTTCGAGTGGCTTTTTATTGTGCTGTCTTATCAGCATCTTGATATGCCACACCTGTGTTAGTGAGCATTTTTCCTTTGCAGCATAACCCCTCCTACAACCAATCAGCTGGCGGCAGCATAACCCCTCCTACAACCAATCTGCTGGTGGCAGCATAACCCCTCCTACAACCAATCTGCTGGCGGCAGCATAACCCCTCCTACAACCAATCTGCTGGCGGCAGCATAACCCCACCTTCAAGCATTCTGGTGGTGGCAGTGGCTTAAAGGGGATCCCTTTGGATTTGCTAAGAAAGTATGTTTTTTGGGCGGTGGTGGACTCGGATGACAAAATACGAAAGCAAAAACAAAACTAAACAAAACCTTACTTCTTTTATCGAATCAAAGGTTTATTATGTTTTCCGCCTACAATAGAATATCTTAAACTTGGGATTACATTTCTATTATCTTATTTTAAATGTTATTATTGCAGCTTTCACAGTAGGTGGATTTGTAGGACTCCATGTGTG
>JACXGJ010008237.1:0-27829 GCA_016801105.1 Esox niger | reverse complement strand
CAAAGGAAACTCCTTGTGCAGCTGCCCGTGTACTGAGAATGGCTTTGGACACTGCGCCAATTGCTTATGAAACACAGTTATATATTTAACTGAAACATAGAGAAGCCCCAACATTAGCTACTTTGGAAGCATGTGTTTCAGATATTAGGAGGTGGATGACAGAGAAATTCTTGCTTTTAAACTCAGATAAACAGAAATGCTTGTTTTAGGACCCAAGAAACAAAGTGTTTTGTTGGCAGATTTCACTGTGAACCTCGACGGCTTCATGGTCATATCCCAAAAAACGGTAAGCAATCTCGCCGTCACCCTCGACCCTGATGTCTACTTTGATGAACATATAATATATCTCAAGAGTTGCATATTTTCATCTTCGAAACATTGCAAAAAACTGAAAATGTATATCAAAAACTGATGCAGAAAAACTAATCGATGCTTTTGTTACCCTGATAAATTAATAAATAAACTGCACACGACTGCTAGAATCCCAACTAGAACAAATAAATGTGTTACTAGCCTCTTTACACTGGCTGCCTGTTAGGGTTAGGGCTGATTTTAAGATTTTATTGTTAACCTATAAATCAATACATGGACTTGCTTCTACTTATCTTGCTGAAATCCAGACATATATACCTGCACGTAACCTTAGATCGCAAGATGCAGACCTAACATTTCTAAACAAACAGCTGGAGGCAGGTCCTTCTTTCATAGAGCTCCACTACTGTGGAATGATTTGCCAATTAAAGTTAGAAATGCAAACTCAGTGCAAACCTTCAAGTGTCTACTAAAGACTAATCTCTTCAGCCTGGTCTATGATTAAGTGTAGTCTGGCCCAGGGCAGTGAAGGTGACCAGAAAGGCCTGGTATTGTCCACCCTTGCTGTCTTGCCAGTGGGCTCTCATCACCACTGGGATGCCCTCTCTCCAGTGCCATTCGGGGGTGGAGTCACTGGCTTGTTTTTGTCAATCTGTTGAGCACATGTGCAATTGGGCAGTACTCTGCTGGCAAAACACGGCCCCCATTCATGATGATTGCGGTTGGTGGGTGTCCCTTTAGTTGAAGCTTGGCAATGTGGGTGGATTGATTTCCTGCCTGTTGGGCCCTGTCCTGAGCCTCCCCTGGATAGGGCCAGTGTCACTGAACCCCCCTCTCTCAGCCCCAAGGTCTTAGCCCACACTTGCGGAGTACCAGGCTTGACTCGTTGCTGTCCCTGTCCAAAGTCCTCCTGGTAGTGTTGCAGATCAAGACGATTCCTCACAATTTCAGCTGACCCCCTGTCTGTCCCTGTCTTTGTTCAACTGGTCATACATCCAATCTGGACATAGGTTTAAAAAGACTCTGGGCTCAGCCCACATGCATAGATTTACTATTACAGTTTGGACTCTTAATCAATCAAATTCAATCAATCAAATTTATTTTATAAAGCCCTTTTAACATCAGCAGTTATCACAAAGTGTTTTCACAAAACACCTGGCATTAAACCCCAAGGAGCAAACGACAGTAGTCATGAACTTCAGTGGCTAGGAAAAATTCCCTAAGAAAGCCGAAATGTAAGAAGAAACCTAGAGAGGAACCAGGCTCTGAGGGTTTACCAGTCCTTTTAAGAGTCCAAATTGTAATAGTTCGATGCATGTGGGTTAAGCCCGGGTGCTTTGTAAAAGCACTTTATGACAACTGCTGATATTAAAAGGGCTTAATAAAATACATTTGATTGATTGATTGGGTGAAGCGGGAGAGAGAGCTGTGCACGGAGGAGGGAGTCACCGTCATGGTGAATCAGCTGGGGGTGCCAGTTTTCTCAGAAGGGGAGCCTCTGGAGGGACTGATTGTAGACACAGCAGGACTGTTTCCAACCACACAGCAGTAGCAGGTGGATGCTTATTGCTATGGACTACTTCACAAAACTGCCAGAGGCTTATGCTCTCCCGGATCAGGAGGCAGACACTATAGCTCAGTCATTTTAATGTGATGCAGTCTATTCACAGTGAGCAGGGGACAAACGTTGACTTACAGATATTGGAGTTGTGTAGACGATTAGGCATGGAGAACTCTCAGGGTGAAGCACTACTCTGCTTCACCCGGTGGAGATGGCATGTAAGTCGACTGTTCAGGAATTGACTGCTTGCTTGCTTGTCGGGATTTCTAATATTAGGTCATGAGTTGCGCTCCCCAGCTGAACTGACATTTGGCCACCTTCCTGATAATGATGATGCAGTTCTGCCTGGTCCAGACTGTTTGCCGTCTGCAGAACCTGTTAGAAGGTTCTCACACCTTTGTGAGAGAGCAACTTGAGAAGGCGGGGGTACGCCAGAAGCGCCACTATGACTGACGCACAAGAGGGAGGCACTTTGGGGTAGGCAAATGTGTTTAGCTTCATAACCTCACACACAAGAGCAGCGTCTAAAGCTGGACAGTGCCTGGGTGTGGCCCTGTCAGGTGATAGAGAGGATGGGGGAGGTGGCGTACCGCGTGGAGGTTCCTCCGGAGTAGGAATGTGGTGGTCCACTGGGACTGATTGGCGCCCTACAGAACGTGAACAGCAGTAGGGAATGTGAGTGAAGACTCTGCTGTGAGCTCACAGGAACAGTCTAACACAGAGACTAATGCAACCTGAGCCTGTGGAGGGGGCAGTTTCTGCAGAGGGTGCTGGAAATGACATTGGGGCATCTGAGTGTTCTGGTGTTTGCTAGTAAGAGTCACGGTGCGGCCCAAGAGACAGATGAGAACTCTGGGTCGTTTTAAGGATTTTTGTGTAACTCCTAGGGGTTAGTGTTTAGAAACGATCCAGTATTGTTATTGTTTGTGGATGAGTTTTATTTCCTGGTTCTCAGGGGTGTTGGCAGGGTTAAATTATTTCAGGGCAGATGGAAAAGATGGGAATATGATAAGTAATAGAGTTTGGGAGTGTATAAATGTGGCCTACTGTATTGTTTCACTATCTCTGGGTCCGTGGTATTGCGTTTTCTCAAATCAATCAATAAATCATCACATTTATATATAAAGCCTTTTTTACATCAGTAGTGGTTTTGACAAAACACCCAGGTTGAAACCCCAAGGAGCAAGCAATAACAGCGTTGAAGCAGAGTGTCTAGGAAAAGCTCCAAAGTCCCTATGAAATGTAGGCAGAAACCAGTCCTCTGTCTGTGCCAGGTGAACATTTACAAGTTGTAAGTCCTTACACCCATGGCACAATAATATAGCAGCGTAAAACCTCAGGGCTGAGACAGGGGGGTCCAGTGACACTGCGGCCGTATCCGGGGGAGGTCCAGAACAGGGCCCAACAGGAAGGAAGTCAATCCACCCACATTGCCTAGCATCAACCAATGGGACACCCACCAATCGCAACCACACTAAAATGAAGGCTGAGTATTATCCCTCTTTCACAACCACCTGGTGTTATTACACTTTGGGAGACCCTGACATGTAAGCACCTATCGTTCTTACTTTTCTCAACGAGCAGCGTGTGCTGCCGTGGGCCCCTAGCAATCCCTCCCAGCTGCAGTCAGAACAGGTGTTGTTCAACCCTCCGTGTCCATTGACTGCAAATGAATTGCACATGTAGGAAGCCACCACTGGCTTATGGTTAAAAATATTAACTCTGGAAAAAAGAAAAACGATTAACCTGAATTAGGGCTGAACTAGTTACCATCATTTTCTCACATGGCCATTGACAGTTATTTCTATAGTCTCTTTTTTGGGTCATTTCGATTGTTGTCTTTATGTGGAAAAAACATATTGGTTATAAAAGTTATTATTCAAAGTATGATATTAAAAAGTGAGTAATGTATGTTTTTGTCATGCTTCTTTTCTTATCAGTTTATTTGTAAGCTCCAAATCCTCTTATTTCTCTCAATGAACTTTTTGTTTTGGGATGTGGCATTTGTGCCCTAAACATTCTAGTGACACCAAATGCCAAATGGCCTCGCCCCTAAAAAGACGATATTCCAAGCCTGCTCCATAGGCAGAAATCCCGGGGGGGGCATGACCCTGCATCCTGCGTCCCCACCAATATATAAATGTTAACATAATTTAGTAATGTAATTAAACTCATTGAAAGCACTTTATAGACACATAATAACAGGTATACGTTTTTAAAAATTGCGACACCCCCGCCTTTTGCCTCACAATGGTTTAATACAATGCCCCAGCTCTCAGCAGTGGCACATGCTGCAGGTACATTGCTTGAGTGGGAATTAGTGTGTCATTGTTGGTTGACTTTCAGTAAGTGGGTCAAGCAAAGATATATTAGACATTTCTTTACTTCTACTACTCAATACAATAAAAAATATTTCTAACCATTACCAGCCTTAATATTCTCTGCATTGAATTACAGGTCACACTTTATGTTAGCTAGCAGTTAGCTGATATTTGCTAGCAAGTTACAGTAACATCAACCAGCTTTTGCAGGTGTTTGAATTTGAGTCAATGAGAGAAGCCTGCAATGCAGTGTATTTAGTGTTCCTTATTTGGCAAGGTAACAGTGTTCGTGTCTACCATCTGAATGGCACTCAATGCACGTAGCTAGTAAGTCTAATCCAGCAAATGTGTTTTATGTTGGTGAGGTTCACACACAATAGCTGAATTTGCAGAGCTACAGTAGCAAGCATAAAACAATATTACAGCACTACTTTTGGTGTCCCTCTTTAAAATTACTGTTGAGAAAATTTTATGTAATTGTCCCCTCCAAACTTGATAACAGAGGTTTGCCCCTGGCCTGCTCACAATGTCTGTAAAATTCCGCATTCATGCTAACAGTGATGTTCCAAAACTGCTGTACTACATTATCTCATTGAAGTTTACTAGCTAGGAAATAGCATAATTTATGGGCATTTATTAAAATGTTTTGAGAATGTGCAGTCCCCTATTGTGTTAATAACATGTCGCCATTCTGGAATGTTATCATTCAGGGAAAATAACAGACATTGCTATTCCCAACAGTATCAAAATCATGCCAATGCGCCATAGTAGTAATAATTTAAGTACCTCCCCATACTATTCTTGCAGAACTGACAGCAGCCCTTTTAGGATTGTTTGTGATTTGGTCTCATGACTTAGGAGTCCTTTTGACTAACCCTAACTTTTCAGAGATTTTGGAGCTGGTTTTAGCACAAAATCGTTTTGTGGAATACTCTTAAACCAAAAATGTAGGAGTCCTAAAGTTAGGACTGACATGCAATTCTTTTATAGCGTTAATGCTAAATTGGCAAGTTAGGAGCTACTTTTAGCCTAAGATGTTTTGTGATTACGGCCCCTGATGTTCACAATTTTCTCATCAAGAGCCCAGTGTTATGTCACCACTTTGATTTTAGGCATACCTCTGTGCTGAATGTCAGTCACTTAACTGTTGGTCAATACATAGGACGTATTATTGTCAGTTTCACTACCTCCCACTGTGGCATGTCTGAGTCCCACGACTAACCCCGCCACCACAAGTAGGCCTAGTCTACTCTATAAAATTAGTAGGCCTAATGTATAGTCCCTTATGACTGTGACATTTTCTTCTGCATAAATCATATGTTAGCCTATCCATGAGTCTATCTTCACACATCTAGATGTATAGTCCACAGTGGACAATAACCCTCAAACTGCATTTTTATCTAAGTTATCTAAAGATTGAACCATACTGAGAAAATGTTAGCGCTCACTGCTTACATTGACTTTACTTTATGGCGGCAGTAGATTGGCCCATTGTTTTGCCATACAGCACCAGTCATGTAACCACTGGTTTATAGAATTCCAATCACAACACACTTTTCTACCAAGGCCTTTATATTACTTCCAACTTAAACTTAAATATAAAGATCCATTTCAACATGTCCTTAAATCAACATACACTGACATGGAGCAGTTTTTGGTAATTAATGAATTTAATGCAGACTCCGACATTAAGCTATGTGTTGTGTTGAATGTACCTAGGAATAAATTGTGGGACGTACAGACCTGAATGTAAAGTACATGAACTCTAAATCAAGAAACAACCGCAAAGTCACTGATGTATTTCAAATACTGTTCATGCTGACATGTTATTTTATTTATTTGTAACATGATCATACAAATGGACTTTGTATTAGTTTGAGCATTTTCATAGTACATTATGTGGTTCTCTAATTACTAAGGCGTGGAATGTGACAAGAGTGGGTAGAGGTTTATAATTCATGTAAGCATTATGGAGTGAAAATTATTAAATGCATACCTTTTGGGAATTAATTACACAAAGTAACACTAACATTATTGTTTTCATAAAATAGTCTACACTCAATTTTGATAATACTTAGCCAAGTGGTGGAACAGACCTCTCCAAGAAAACATGATTCCTAGTTGCTTTGCATTATTACTTTCTATTCATCACACGCACTGGTTTCACCTTAGTTAATGTAGTCTAGTCTAGACGCACACACAGACACACACACGCACGCACGCGCATGCACACACACACACACACACACACACACACACACACACACACACACACACACACAGTCTGTTTTCCCATATCTCACACGGCACAGGGGCAGAGAAAATAAAGAGGCAAGCGCTTTCTGCGCTTGCTGCTGTTGCTGTGCCAATGCGCAAACACATCACGCCGTGCGATAGGTCTCCCCAAATTGAGGCTGCGCTTGAGACGATCATGCGATTGAATGACGAGCGCGTCATGCCTGTCTCTCTGTTCTTTGCGATCGGTGACTCGGTGATCCGCAATCCCCTGGGACACAGTTCCGCCCTCGATAATTCTGCGATCAGCGTCTCGCCATAGCTCACAATGAATGGCTGCCTGTAGCAAGAGAGAGCCGGGAGAGGGAGAGCGCTGTCTACTCCTCCGTTGAAACAATTTGTATCAGTTTCCCAGCTAGGGGGTGAGTGTCTACGGGAGAAAGGGTCTGTCAGATTTTTATAGATGCAGAGGCGGTGGGTAATGACTGATTAGAATGGTGTCCCTATTGGGACTAGGGTTTGGAGCAGATGTCCGATCGTTTTAGAATCTTTCTTGGGGGTATACTATTGTTTTAGGGAAGGTGTGCGATGGGGGATGGGTTGATATGAGGATGGCACCCTCACAAACTTTAACCACCTCTTCGGTTTGCCTCCGATGCCTTTTCGTGACTACAGTACTTATCTGCCAGTGACGTACACATGTTTCTTGTGGATGTTTCGAATGTGCTGTTTAAATTATTCGTAATATAACAGGTGAAAAATAGTTTTAGTTTCAGACTGTGATTGGCATCTATCACATTGGCGAGAAGTGGACAGCTGGATGTCTTGTCTGCCGACTTGCAAACCCCCCTTTTCAGTGCTGCACTGGTTTCGTCTGGCTCGCCCTCAGCTGCTGCGTGTCCTGGGATGACCTGTTGATGTCGGTAAAATGGATGGCATTTCCCCCATCCCAAAACTATAAAAATAAATAATCAATGTTGAATTGATTTGCAGACACCGTGGGACAGCGGTCAACGTCGTCGATTCATTTTGTGAAAATCCGTTGTTTTAAATTCGTGGGTTAACGCGGAAGCAGTGGATATAACGTTTGTGTGAGTGCATGAGGTGGATGGTGCGCTGGGGCGAACCCAAAATATTTTAGCAGTGTGCTGTTAGCTTGCTTGCTAGCTATCGTAGCTTGCCCTGACAGACACCCGCGCTTCACGGGCCTGCGGCTGGAAGGCGATTAATGCAATGCTGAAAACGGGAAGGAAAGCGACATACGTGGACTTTTTTAACGAATTAAAGTCAGTTTTTATATTGATATAGTTTTTTTGACAGCTGGCAAACGACGTGGCTCTTCTGGATCGCCTGCTTTTGCAGTCGTTGCCATCCCCTGTCGCCCCCGGTCCGTGACAGTGGAGCACTCAGAGCGGATAGACAGGCACACGACACGGCGGTCATCTCAGTACACAGACAGACTCCCGCGTTTGCTTTTGCATCCTGGTCACAACTTGAACAGGACATAACATTTCTAGCTAGTATAATAACAGCTAGCAGTCTCTTGAGGTTTGCGTTCAACTGTTTAATTTAACATGTATCTAATGAATACTGGGTGACAATATTTTCTTACACTTATCTACATTTTTCAAACCAATTAATTACAACTAAAACAACATTTCAGTTGTTTAGTATCCTTGGAAAAACGTCAGTACTGTTAACACTGGATTTAGAGAACTGCAGATCATGCTTGGAATACAGCACACCATAGAGGGCATGCTATCCTTACAGTAGGGGTTTGAAACCAGGAAATGCCTAGAGAATAGCTGCACTGACATTACCCATGCAGTCCTGTTAAATGGTCTGTAGTATTTAAGGCACTTTTGAACGTGTTTTGGTGGTGTTACAGAAGTGTGGATGAACTGGAAGATGAGGTTAGTTTCTTTGTCAGATCATGACTATGTTGGCCATGGTCCTGTCACAACATAACATAAGCTGTGGCTGCATTTAAATGCTGGCTAAACATTCTTGGTGCTCCTATGAAAAGACTTGCTCTTATGTTGACACTGTGTGACCCAGTTTTTCAATTCTGACTCTGGCCCGGTGTAAGATGTGAGGCTGTTGGTAAAACAGGCCCAACTGAACTTATTCTGTGAACTGACACAACCAAGTCCCTGCAGACAGCCTTGTTCAGGCTTTTCTTTGCTCTTTGCTGTACCTCTATTTTGCGCCTAGGGCAAACTCTGTAAACAGCCAGGACGCATTCGTCTCTGTATGGTGTGTATATGTGTCCTGCGGAGCTGTGCCAAACTGTAAACAGGCTGTATTGTTTGGTGTGTGTGTGTTTGTGTCGGTGTGTTTCTGTTTTAGTGAGAGGGCATCAGAGAGAGTGGGAGAGAGACAAAGAGAGTGTTTCTTTTACTTGTGTGACCAGCTCTATTCTAAATCAAGGGGTTTAGAGATGATGTGCTGATTTTCTTCACCAGTAGTCTTAATATATTAGTCAGACTTGGTTAATGTATGGTTTCACGTGGTGAGAAGATTCTATCTTGTGTCCTGTGTTAGTCCATAATATCCACCCCATCAATGGCACCGTGTGTGTGTTTGTTTATTTCGTTATACTGGTGAGGTATGTTATATAGAACATATTGTAGAATATAATGCATAGTGTGCACACATTTGTCTGGGCCTGAAAAACTAGTGAAATAAAACTATTTTAGGGTTTGATTTGTATTGGTTTGTTTTTGTTTCTGATATTATTTAGTTATTGGATATATCCTGTCAGGTGTTTTTAATTTTTTTGTTTGCATATTGTCAGGTTAACACATTTAGGTTGGGCTGGTTTTAGTTGCTAGTTATAGCTAACTGTCTGGCTAATATTTTAGATTTGAAAATATATCTGGACACAGTTTCCTCTGTCTGAACATTACAAGACTAATTACCTTTGTGAAAGGAACAGGAGCCTTACATTCTCATTAATTGTCTACTATTCTGAACTTTCTGTGGAGGTCTTTTAAGACCTGCTAAGGCATCACCCAAGTGGGCACTTGGCCTCAGTTGACTGACCTTATATTGTTTGTGTTAAAACTTTATAGAGGTTTAATACATAAGTATTTTTGGTGTATTATATGTTGGTAACTGTGTGCACAGAGCACATATACTTGAGCATGCCTGTGTATGTACGAAGTGTGTTATAAAGTACATTAATCTAGTTCGTAAAGAAAGATGATTTCATGAAAGTTACCTACAGTTGATAGTGACCCATTTCATATGGGTGGAAGTCAAACATGGAACAATGTGTGGCCATATGCTGTGTGTGCTTACAAGCTAATGGCTGTAATACATTTTCTGATACTGATTAATAGATGATAAAAAGCGGATGTGTGTTGCTTATCAGTTGACCTCTAGTATTGCTTATTGTCGTTATGGGGTTAGCTGAGGTGGCTTTGTGCTGACATGTAAAGATAGTGGGGAAGGGAGGGGAGGAGTTTGCACGGTAAATCATTATGTGTACATCTCAATTATCCAAAGTAGCTCCCTGTCTTTGTCCCCTCCTTTATGTCTGTTCAATGTGCGTTTTTACACATCAGTGTAGGTAAAATAGGGACACGTGTTGACCTTACCTAAAACATAGGAGTGTATGTTTCAGAGTTTAGGTCTATTTTAACAAACCCACAGAATATTCGGAGTAAGGTGTTTACAGACACTGGGATATAAACGCATCTATTATAGTCAAGTGTAGTATTTTAACTGTACTGCAAAACCAACCATAAAAGGGGCTCTTTATTTGAATGGCCAATATAAAACAAATGCTTCCAGTGAAGTGAACTTCACTACAGGATAAATAGGCTGGGTTTCACCACACTATGTATAGTGTAGTCCATTGGTGTGCTGTGCCATAATGATTAATGCAAGCTTGATATTACAATTTCCTCTTTTTGACAGTCACATTGGATGGGCTTTATTTTATAGCCAATTTCTTCCACTTGCTTATGTAATGTTAAATGTGTCAACTGCTCCCATATTAGCGCTACCTTTTGTGTTGATATTGATATTCTGAAATGTGCGCCGTATCTGCCTTTAGTTTAAAAAAAACTGTGCTGAAATCCATGATGAAAACTAGAAAATGCTGCTTGATTCTTTATATGATAAAGCCTCATCCACTTACTCATATCTGATTTAGTCTTTTCCACAAAGTTGCTGACATCCCTTTTTGTTTTTCTCCAACCCCCTTGTTCCCTTTCTGCAGACCCTGTGGTGGTGTGCGTAGCGCACGATGGCCCAGACCCTTCAGATGGCGATCCCCAACTTTGGCAACAACGTCCTGGAGTGTCTGAATGAGCAGCGTCTCCAAGGGCTCTACTGCGATGTCTCAGTGGTCGTCAAGGGACATGCCTTCAAGGTGGGAAGTGATTGTGTGGACTGTACCATGATGTTCATTTATGTTGTAATGTGCAAGAGCAATTGCATACTTTCCATTTGTCCGGGCAATAACAGCTTGATTGTTATCAGTTTATTATCCCATTGCTCCTCAAATGTATATTTATTTTAAGACACCAATTGTCCCAAATTCATTCATGAATCAATCTGTTTTCTAACACCTCCCTGTCCTCTAGGCTCACCGTGCTGTCCTGGCGGCAAGCAGCTCTTACTTCCGGGACCTGTTTTGCGCTGGTGGAGGTAGTGCCTCCAAGACCCCCACAGTAGTGGAACTCCCCCCGGCTGTCCAGCCCCAGAGCTTCCAGCAGATCCTGGCCTTCTGCTACACTGGCCGCCTCAGCATGACGGTGGGGGACCAGTTTCTGCTAATGTACACGGCAGGCTTCCTGCAGATCCAGCAGATCATGGAGAAGGGCACGGAGTTCTTCCTCAAGGTAGCAATTTGATAATAACAGTGTATAGGGGTGGTTGATATAGCCTAAATTCTTTTGAAGGATCTGTGGGGTATTCCAACAAATTCAGGGATCCCTGTACATCTCCGGCTTCTCTAGTCACAGATGTCTTGGTTCCAGAACGGCTGGTACTCGGTTGAATCGTTAGGTGAAGCTTCAAATGGTTGATCTGACAACTCGCGTGCTACATGTAACGTTTTGAAAAGGTCCTCATGGTGATGACAGAAATGTAATAGACGTCACAGTCAAAACAGAGCACAATATTTGAGTAGTTTGGAAATTATTTTTCCAAACTACAATCAACAATCGTGTAGATGTTTTCCCCAAAATTCTACTAAAAACGGATCTGAAGCCTGGATGAAAATAACTGACATTCAATGTGTAAGGGATTTCATCATCAAATAGGCCTAGATACATGTGTGATTATTTATGATTTCTTTTTTTTTTTCATAGAGCATATTTTGTGCAAGGTAATTCATATGAATGGTCAAGCCTATAACATAAATTGTATTAGCATACAGTATGGTAGTCCAGATTAATACAGATTAACTACAATGGTGAGCCCGTTGCATTACCAATATATGATCGTAATAGTATTTTATTCAATTCATGAAGTACTTTTCATGACCGCATGCATTCCATTTGTGGTTGAAACTTCATGGCAGCAAAAATATCCTAGCAGCAGATAAAAACTAAATATAAGAACAAACAAGTTTCAAAATTCATTCAAGACATTTTTTAGTTTGGAAAAATTACAAAGCATTAAATTATTTGTATAGTAGTCAAGGTGAACCTGCATTGGGTAATATTTGTCGTGGTGTTGTAAGAATTTCTGGGTAGACAAATTATTTATTTAAGCTTTAGGAAGAACGCCCACCATTGAGTACAGTGGGCTGAGGTCTGTCAGTTATAGGGCAGCAACTAGGTGTTTATACTTTTGTCACCGTGAGGAAGAAGGACATGGGTGGGTGCAAGAATGGAATGTGGCCAATTGGATTGTGGCTTCTACTAGCTTTGGGTTGGAGAGAAAACAGTAACTGGACCCTGATGACCCCAGGATCCTTAGTCTGGCAGTAATTGGCACCCAGGCCTCCCCTCAACCTGTATATCCAGGCTAATGGGCCCTCATTCAGAAATGTTTCATTAAAAACAGGAAAGCCTTAAGGGCATAGGTTAGAAGTCATGCTTGATCACTTTAAGACAAAATACAAAGAGGTTATAAGGGATATAAAGCTCTGAAAAACAACTGCACCTTTTTCTTTTCTTTCCAAAAATGTTGAAAAGGAAAGTCTTCAGGGAGGAACAGAAACGTTCAATTTGCATTGGTCTCTTAATTTTAACCCACCTGTGACTCACTCAAAACCATCCTTTTCAACTTTTTTTGTAAAGGAAAGAAAAAGTTGCAGTGGTCTCCTAATTTTTTAATGTCATATACATGAAAATACAAACTCTCTACCCACTGGATTGTACAGGTTCAGTAAGCTCAGCAGATAGTGTTGAGCTTGCCTTCGGAATAATGTATAGGATCTATTCGATGTCCAATAATTGCTTCCCTTTTAATACATCTTTGCATGTACATTTTTTTATTAGATTTTCTGTGAATTTACAGACCATAGTGACGAAATAGCTTATCCACCAATCAGATTCTATATGTTTTGTTTACTTGGGTGAGAGTGGATAAGATCAATAATGCTATGCTCTTTATTCAGAGGTCTTTGAATGTAATATGACAAAAATGCTGTGTTCCTATTCACCTAGTTTAATACAAATCCACACAGTCTGTATAAGAACACTACAGCTAGCTAAATGCATTAAACTAGCACAGCTTGCTACAGTAAGTAAGGTCTGACATTGATTCATCAGTTTTTTCCATAACCCTTCTCCAGGTGTCATCGCCCAGTTGTGACTCCCAGGGCTTGCACCCAGAAGAGGCTCCGCCCTCCGAACCCCAGAGCCCTGTCACTCAAACTGTTGCCACCGGCACCAGCGGTCGTCCTGCCTCCTGCCTTACACCCCTCCCCCTGGTGTCACGGGTGAAGACGGAGCAGCAGGGCAACCAGTCAGAAGCATCTCCCTACTCAGTGGTGTGCACACCTGTGGCCAAGCGTTTGTGGGAGGGGGGAAGCAGCCGAGACGGGGGCGGGGGTGGCTCTGGGGGTGGGGGAGGCGGGTCCAGGAAGGCAGCGCGCTTTTCCCAGGAGTCTGTACGTGGGAGTGCTATTCAAAGCTCGGGGGTGCTGGCACTGGCAATGGGGATGGGCGCCAGCGGAGCCGGGCTAGGATCTGGGTCCGGGGGTCATGGCAGTGCGACCAATGGGAGCGTGGTCTCCATGGGCAACGTTGCATCGGAGGGCGCCAGCCCGGGGACATTGAGTGCCTACACTAGTGACTCTCCCATCAGTTATCATGACGAGGAGGAAGAGGAGGAGGTGACGGAGGAGCAAACAGAGGAGCAGTACAGGCAGATCTGTAACATGTACACCATGTACAGCATGCTCAACGTGGGCGCTGCAGGTACGTGCGTGCATGAGTGGAGACCGTGAGAATCCACCGGCACCCCATACCTACATTATCTGTTTGTGTATCTTACTGTCTGCAAACAAGTAGCTGGTCTTTACTTAGCAAGTTGTAGCTAAATTACATTATGATAGTCATGAATGTTAATTGCTATTTACATGGCTAGCTATCTAGCTAACTGACCTCAAGAGTCTGAGCAAAGGTAGATTGCTAATACCTGACACCAGGGTGGATGTTCTAGGCTTCTTTGCATACAGGTAGCACAGGCAGAGGGAAAAATCCCCCCTAAAAACATTGTTCTGAAAATTTGTGCACACCTGGTCAATATTTTCTTATCAATCTGGTGGGTAGCTACCTGCAGAGATTTATTGAACAAAATGTAACCGTATGCTTTTAATTATTTGAAATCTATACTTTATTTGTTATTGTGAGAAATAAGCTAAGGGGATGTTTAAGTATTCAAATGCAGTAAAATCAATCATTCCTGGCTCCTTTATGATGTTTATGTCTGTGGGTCTGAGGAAAATAGTATGCACTTAACGCATTTACCTACGTAGCAGGAGTCAATCCGCTCCTTATTACGTTCCCCAAAATCAAATCAAAACGGCAACGTATTCCTACTTTACAGAAATATATGATTAAGTACATCATCAAAGACATACAGATTAATTTTTTGCCGGAAGTGCAATTGATATTCTAACACACTGTAAATTAATGAATTTACTCTAATTTGAAAAGATATGTTTGCAGAAAACAGAACCCAGCACTTTCTTGTTCACTAAGGATTTACAAAAAAGCTGCAAGGGAGAGAACAACGCACCTAATTGAATACAAAAAAGAGTGCAGCTCGCAACATTTTATTTTTAAGTAGCTCACTGGTCTGAAAGGAGCTCTCATGTCTATGGTCCAGATGGTAACGTCAGCTCTTGGCCTATTCTTGAAATGTATGCTGTCCAGGGACATCACAAGAGTTTTCAGATTTTGTTTTTTTGGCCGCACTTATGTTTGTTTAATCAGTAGGTCATAGTCACCTACTGTAGGTATTGCGTACTAGTCAGAATAAAATAATGAAGTGAGAAGTGTCATTCTTCTGTTAAATATGCTTGTCTAGTCCATCTAAGGTTTGCCACTCTTTTGCATTGCCAAATTGTGGGTGAAAAACTTATTTTGACCGTTCTTAAACGTTGTGGCACAAACATGCACTCACCTGCTGCATCAGCCTCATACCTGTGGCCATAAGGGAACATTCTGGAAAGTGCCTGAACATTCTGAAGGCAACTAGCAGGTCCAGCACACCCCTGCACAGATGCCTCCAATCAGGACCCCTCCAGGGCATTTATTTGAAGGCCCAGAAGACCAGCTCTTGCAGAGGCTTAAAGAAGGAGCTCCAGACGACTGAGGGATTTGAAGAGGCAGAAAAGGGTAGAGCGTGGCCGAATGTCTCACAGCCTGGAAGCTACTCTGCCTTTTGTGACATGGGAGCCACAAAGGGAGGAAGAAAGCCTTCAAAGCTCCGACTGGTATGCTGGTATAAATATATACCACGGTATGATGAATTTGCCAATACTGTATGTGTCGCTGTAGGTTAGAGCACGGAGTTTTGTGAAGTGTTTCTTTGTCGCAAAAATGTTGTCTAGAGACCATAATTGCAAAGTCACTAATTTGGCTAATGTTTCAACGTAAAAAACAGCTCTCACACCTCAAGCACGCCTGCTTCAATGAGCGAAGATGAGTGGAGAAATACAAGAGCGTAGTGACCAAGGAACTGGTCCCCAACAAATGATGAAGAATTAGTTTGGAAGAATGGGGCTTCCTCCATCTTTTACTTGCTGCTGAGAAGCGTCCCCATAGCATGATGCGTCCACCACCATTCCTCATTATCAGGAGTGGCTTCTGTCTAGGGTGAGAAGCTCAGTCATCCTTGAGGATCTCAGAGTTTGCATTGAAAGGAGCCAGTTAAGGTGGTTCAGGCATCTGGTAAGGATGCCCCCAGGACGTCTCCCTAGGAAGGCATGGGGAACGCCTTGGGATCCCCCGGTCAGAGCTGGCAAATGTGGCTCGGGGAAGGGAGATTTCGGGTCCCCTGCTGGAGCTGTTGCCCCTGCAACCCAATGCCGGATAAGCGGATGAAGATGAGAGGCTTCAGTCTAGGCACTGTACTATAAAGGCCTGATTTTACTGAGTGCTCCAGATATGGTGGTCCTTCTGGCAGATTCTGTACAGAATCTCTGAAGCTGTGTTAATTACCATTGGGTTCCTGGCTTTATTACTTAGTTTGCCTGGACAGCCAACTCTAGGAAGACCCATGGTGGGCCCTTGGAGGTCTAAAGAGATTTCCTTGGACTTCACCCTTTTGTTTTTGTTCTGACATACACTGTGAAATGTGGGACATTGATATACAGTACCAGTCAAAAGTGAATAGGTGTATCCAAACATTTTACAGGTACTGTAGACACAGGATGCATCTGACCTCATTTTGAGGGGACATTCCTATTTTGCGATTGAATGAAGGAGAACATTTCCATTGCTCAAGTAGCCACAAAGTTATTTTTAAAGTTACTTAAGTATTGAATATTTATATTTGTAGGCAATGCATTGTAATTATGCCAGCAAAATGTTAGCTTATTCCACTCTGAAGTAGTGATAGCATACTTATGGTACTTCAGATGGTGCTACAGTTAAGCCCTAAAGTATTCATACCCATGCCAATTTTTTTTTGTCTTTGACCAATAGGTTTTTTTCTGGCTGCAAATTACATAAACAAGTGACAGAACATGGTAAGACATTGTGCTGGACAAAATGAATAACAATGAATAACGTAATTATTTCAGTTTTTAGCCATAACTTGCTGTTGACTAGTAACTGACTAGAGAGCTACTGCTGTTCAGCTGATCTCAATTTATAGGTGATTAGAATACTCTCTCATGGTGGATATTACAAAACCATTTTATATGGTATAGAAACTTGTGTTTTTGCAAAGATTTGCAACAATTTCAAGAGGTATGACTAATGTTGGTAATGGCATTTTCCGTACAAATGTGAAAAAACTAATAGTTAGGTTATTCAGTTGTTTCTCTAGAACAGTGTCTTACTGTGTTTTGTCACTCGTTTGTAATTTCAAGCCAGATGAAACCTATTTGTCAAATACAAATTCACTATAGCTCAAAATTTGGCATGGGTATGAATACTTTTGGGCTTCACTGTAGGGGTATTTCTACACATTTTGAATGAAGTGCAATTAGGTAGTCAAATTACCTGTCTGTTTTGAATGAGCGGAGCCATGTGAGTCAGCTAAGAGGATGGTCATCACTAATTCTAACACTTTTTGCATGAATCTTTTCTGGGTAGATGTTTTGCCCTATAATAGAATTATGTCAAATCTAATAAGTTCTTAACAATTATGCTTAAAACAACTTAAAATTAGGATTTTGAATTGCCAGTGTCTGATCATTGTACTCAGTACCCACCTATTTTCCTCACTACATCACATATATTAAAGAATAGTAAATTATTTTCTAATAATTGTATCACAATACAATCAGCTGTCCTTGTGGTTCTCTGTTGGTTTTTTATACTAAGTACTGATGTTGTATGGGTCTCTTTCCCTCTTTGGTAGCCGGTGAGCGTGTGGAGGCACTGCCAGACCACTCTGAGACCCGGGGTCGTATGCGGGGTCGGCAGGACCTGTCGTCCCTTCCCGCTGAGCTCATCACACAGATAGGCAATCGTTGCCACCCCAAACTGTACGAGGAAGGAGACCCCGCCGAGAAACTAGAGCTTGTCTCAGGTCTGTATGTGTGTGTTTTAATAACCTGTTGAGTCTACTCTTTTGGAGAAAAATGCTATTTCTGGCTTAAGGTTTAGTGTTTTGTTTGGGGCAAATGTTGCCAAATAATTTTGTGTTAAGTGGTTATGTTTTGTGTTAAGGTTTGGTAAAGCTTTGGTAGAGATGCCAATCTTGCCATACTAATTTGTCTGTTTGTATGCAGTAAATAGGTTATACAAGAAATATAAAGGTTGATATCAAGAGAGGTCATTTTTTACATTATATGTTAGACAAGGTATAAAGAAATATCTTTGATGAAAAAGATTTTGGTCAGATTTAAACCCCCCTATGCTGCAGTAGTATATGTGTTCATTAGGCAGTGGCTTGGAACGCATGATTACCCTGGGACACACAACCAACATCATTTTAAAGTTTTTTATTTGTACAATAAAAATGTCTTCTGGCCTCATAAAAGGCAGAAGACACCTCCAGGGATTTTTTTATGTGTTACAAATATATTTTTTCTACAAAATTGTTCCAAGTGCTTTAGATATTCCCCATTGAAACTTAATCGGTGGTCAAACTATCAGTGTGTATTGACATAGTTACCGATTACTGGCTTTATTCAACCCCAGTACTATCCACCCCACTCTAACCCTTCTCATTTATTTATTTATACATTTATTGCAAAGATGAAATTGTCGACCCCATATAGTGTTGCGCTTTTGAAAGCAGCAAACTGTTCTCTCCTGTATGCCACAGCTTGTACAGTACAATAAAAATTCTGCAGATACCACATACAATGCAGTTCTTCACAAAAATGTAGCGTTAAACTCCTATTAGTTGTCCTTAAATTGTAACATGACCTGGTTATGCATTACAGTCGGGGGACTTGTGCTTGCATGACTGTGTTGACTGTATGTACAAGATAAGGCATGTGACAACAGCGTGGTTAATATTAGCCACGTAAAGGCCTCTCTGAATGCAAGTCTATGTTACATTACACTTAGACCTTGTCCTGAAGTGCGTGTCTATATACAGTAGGTATGAACACGGTCAGATATTCACACGTGTTTGTGTAACCTAGTCATGCTCTGTAATGCAGCCCCTAGGAACCATACTTGCTAGTATTAAAACACATTCATATCAAGGTTTTAAGTTTAAGCATCAGCCAATCAATGGGTGTAATTTGCACAAGATGGAAGGTCACATGTTAGCTGTTCCCAATGAATAAGCTTGCAAGGTTAGCCTCATGATATCATTAGCATGTAGCAATAAATATGAGGTGAACATTTGTACATTATTATTCGTCCAGTTAAATTTGTCTACGTGCAGAGCTGTGATTGTGGGGCAATGCTCCCCACTCCACTCAAATATATAGCTTTTGCTGGTAACTTGTTTTCAATACCAATCTACACCCTGTAAATCTGTCTTTACTTAATTTCTGTCCCTTTTGATCCCAACTGTTAGTAAAACCCAAAAATTAAGGAGTGTCTGGTTGCCTTAAGAAAAAGGGCTATGTTGTCGGACATGTTCGATAACCTATATATGGCAGTGTCCTTAATGTACAGCGGATATGAATCGTCTACACTCCCCTGTTAAAATGCAAGGTGTTTGTGATGTAAAATAATTACATGTCAGAACTTTTCCCACCTTAAATGTGACCTACAATTCAATTGAAAAACTAATTGAAATCTTTAAAATTAATCTTTTTTTTTTTTTAAATACAATAACCTGGTTGCATTAGTGTGCACACCCTAAAACTAATATTTATTTGAAGCACCTTTTGATTTCATTACAGCACTTTCCTTTCCTGTCAGAATGCAAGGACATCTCCTGTGCACAACCCTCTTCAGATCACCCCTCAGTTGTTCAATTGGATTCAGGTCTAGGCTCTAGCTGACATTGGTGAAGCAATCCTTTTGTGGATTTGGATTTGTGCTTTGGGACGTTGTCGTGCTGAAAGGTGAACTTCATCTTCAGCTTTCTAAGGGATGCCTGAAGGTTTTGTGACAAAATTGCCTGGTATTTGGAACTGTTCATATTTCTCTCCACCCTGACTAAGGCCCCGGTTCCAGCTGAAGAAAAACAGCCCCAAAGCACGATGCTGCCACCACCATGCTTCACTGTAGGTATGGTGATATTTGGTTGATGTGCAGTGTGGTTTTTGCACCAGACATACCTTTTGGAATCATGGCCAAAACGTGTTCAACTTTGATATTATCAGACCATACCACATTTTCCCACGTGCTTTGGAGAGACTTGATGTTTGATTTTGCAAACTTCAGCCGGGCTTAGATGTTTTTCTCCCTGACCAGTTTTCTTCTTGTCTTTTCATCAATTCGGAGGGATGTCCAGTTCTTGGTAATCTCTCTGTTGTGCCATTTTCTCCACCGGATGATGACTGTCTTCACTGTGTTCCATGGTATATCTAATGCTTAGGAAATTATTTTGTATCCTTCTCCTGTCTGATACCCATCCACGACCCATTTTCAATGGGTATTTCAGCATGACAATGACCCAAAACACATGGCCAAAGCAACAGAGGGGCTCAAGAAGAAGCCCAATAAGGTCCTCTAGTCTCCAGACAATAATCCCATAGAAAATCTGTGAAGGGAGCTCAAGATGAGTTGCCAAATGTCAGCCTTGTAACCTTAATGACTTGGAGAAGATCTGCAAAGAGGAGTGGGACAACATCCCTCCTGAGATGTGTGCATATCTGGTGGCCAATTACAAGAAACGTCTGACCTCTGTGATGCCAACAAGGGTTTTGCCACCAAGTACTAATTAATGTTTTGCAGAGGGGTCAATTACTTATGTTTGACGTGTGTTTTTCTGGATTATTTTGTTATTCTGTCTCTCACTGTTCTAATAAACCAAATGTACAAAATCAACAGGGGATCAAATACCCTTTTTCCCACTGTATCTTATTTACAGTTTTACCAATAGGAATTTTTTGAAGGACAGCCTTGTAAGATCACACAATGTATTTGCCTTCTAAAGCACAAGGGGTCTGAGTAAAGCATATACAACACAATGTGGGGGAGAATTTGCAGCTTACATAAAACGTAAGGCTGAATGATAGACTGTCACCAGAAGATTCAGTATTGACGCTACTCATGCTTGTGTAGCACATCACTGGATTTCTGGGTCAGATTTCTGGGTCAGATTTCTGGGTCAGGTTTGGTCTCTACAAGTATAGAAAAACATATTTGTGTGTGCTCCTTGGAGGACAGTGTCTAGAGAAGGCCATAATAACAGTGTTGTGTCTATTTCCTGTTATCTGTATAGGTACGTGTGTGTTCATATCTCGAGCCCAGCTGATGAATTGTCACGTCAGCGCCGGGACCAGACATAAGGTGCTGCTCAGAAGGCTGCTGGCTGCCTTCTTCGACAGGTGAGTGTGTTTGTGTCTTCTTGCACATCTGTTACCTGTGTATACCGTATTTCAGCACATGCCGTCCCCTCCAAATGTATTGGAACGGCAAGGCAAATTCCTTTGTTTTTGTTGTTCATTGGATACATTTGGGTTTAAGATCAAAAGATGAGTATGAGACGAGTTCAGTATTTCAGCTTTCATTTCCTGGTATTCACATCTAGATGTGTTAAACAACTCAGGATATACCGCCCTTCGTTTGAACCCACCCATTTTTCAAGTGAGCAAAAGTATTAGAACATGTGACTGACAGATGTTTCTTGTTGCCCAGGTGTTGCCTTTTAGGTTGATTGTTCAAACATTAGACTTGTCATGCAGAGCTATTTAAGTTTCCATCTGTGGTTTAAACCTATAAAGACTGCATTTCTTGTTAAAGAGGATAAACCAACATGAAGACCAGAGAACTGTCTATGGGAGAAAAGCAAGCGATTGTCAAGCTGAGAAAAGATGGAAAATCGACCAGAGCCATTGGGCATAGCAAGCACAACAATTTGAAATGTCCTGAAAAAGAAACACACTACTGGTGTACTGAGCAACAGATGTCGAACAGGTCGACCTAGGAAAACAACAGTAGTTGATGACAGAAATATTGTGAGAAAACCCCTAAAAAAAAATCAGTAAGTGACAACACCAACAACCTCCACAGTGCAGGGGTGAAGGTATCACAGTACACTGTCTGAAGAAGACTCAGAGAGCAGAAATATAGAGGCCACACCATAAGATGCAAACCACACATCAGTAGTAAGAATCGGAAGGCCAGATTGAAATTTGCAAAGAAGTACAGAGATGAGCTGCAAAAGTTCTGGAACACAATATTATGGACTGATGAGACCAAGATTAATCTCTACCAAAGTGATGGAAAGGCCAAAGTGTAAAGGAAGGAAGAACTGCTTAGGCTTGGGCGTGCATGGCTGCTTCTGGAACAGGCTCATTAATTTTTATTTATGATGTAACTGATGATTGTAGCAGCAGAATGAATTCAGAAGTGTACAGAAACATTTTGTCTGCTAATTTATGGAAAAATGCATTGAAACAGGAAGTTTATCATGCAGCAAGACAATGACCCAAAGCACACTGCCAACAAAACAAAGGACTTAATTGGGGGGGGGGGAAGTAGGTTTTAGACTGCCCAAGTCAATCACCTGACCTTAATCCAATAGAGCATGCATTTCACCTCCTTAATAGGAGAATGAAGGGAAAAACAAACATGAACTGAAAGAAGCTGCGGTTAAAGCAGAGAATAGCATCACAAATGCAAAATGCAACACTTTGGAGATGTCGATGTGTCACAGGCTTGAGGCAGTTATTGCAAGCAAGGGTTGTACCACCAAATATTAAATGTTATTTACTTTAAGATTATTTGTTCTTTTACTTTTGCTCACATAAAAATGCTGTGGTCTAATACAAACGGTGATATGTCCTAAGTTGTTTCACAAATCTAATACCAGGAAATTAAAGCAGAACTTCTGAACTCTTGTCTCATACTCATATTTTGTTCTTAAACCCAAATGTCTTCAATGACCAACAAAAACGAAGGGATTTGCCTTGCCGTTCCAATACATATGGAGGCCACTTTGTACCTCACAGGTTATAAGCATTTTTACAAACCACGCACCCATACTGCGCGTTATCTGCGGGTGCGTGCTACAAATCTCTGGATAAGATTATGAGACCACTGCCCCTTTTTCTTTCCTTTGCAAAAAAGTTTGAAAGGAAAGTTGAGTGAGGAACAGAAGCGTTCAATTTGCAGTTCTCTCTTAACTGGAGCCCTTCTGTTTCCCACCCAGAACTTTCCTTTTCAACTTTTTTGGAAAGGAAAGTTAAAGGTGCAGGTGTCTACATTTTTTCCAGGGCTGTACATGATCTTTTTTACATGTTAACAGTGTGCAGTCTCCTAATAATGCTATTGCTGTGCTGGGTTTCTGCTTTGGGGTCAAACAAAATCAAAGACGAAAATGTCCGGCAGACGGAATATAAAGCTACTCTCCTATGATAAATGAATTACCAGTACTTCTGCATTATAACAGCGCCAACGATTTATTTACTTGTACAAGGTCTACAATATACGACATACAAAATAACACAAGAGAAGTTTGAAATTATTGTTGTTTATACATAAATTTACCATGTAGCAGTAAATGACTAATTGCTTATAATCACATTTAATTTCGGCTAATTATTATTTTGGCATTTAGGCAATGATGTGTGAATATTACCAAAAAGCTTGAGGTCAACATTACATTTATTTATAACATCATATCGCAAATATATCTACCTTTAAACAGAGTAAGGATTTATCAATGGCCAAATAGGATAAAAGCCCCCAAAAATGTGATCGCTTGGCATCATGTGCGCGTTATGTAAAAGTGTTCGTAATACGGTCTGTTTTTGACACAACTGAAAAGGTGCGCGCTTTGCAAGGGTGCGTGTTTTACACGGGTGCGTGCTATATGCCCAAATATATGGTACTTTCCCCTGCCATTGGTTCATCACTGGAGAATATCAATGTATTTATAAATGCATACTTAATATCTCCCCTCTCAGGAACACCCTTGCTAACAGCTGTGGGACAGGAATCCGGTCCTCCACGAATGACCCCAGCCGCAAGCCTTTAGACAACAGAGTGTTGCACGCAGTGAAATGTGAGTGTTATAAGTAGACACTAGTGCCTTTTGGGTAATACAAGTTGAGGTCTGATTTAGTATATGGCCTCATCAAATCTTTCTCTCTCAGTTTACTGCCAGAACTTTGCCACAAGCTTCAAGGAGAGTGAGATGAATGCCATCGCAGCGGACATGTGCACGAACGCTCGCCGCGTTGTCCGCAAGAGCTGGATCCCCAAACTGAAGCTGCTCATGGCTGAGGGCGACGCTTATTCCGCCTTCCTCCCTGACGCCGTCAAGATGGAGGCAGACGGCCTGGGGGCAGAGCCAGGCTTTGACCCCGCCTCCTTGGAGAGCACAGTTGGTGCAGAGACTGGTGGTTCATCTGGCGAATCACTGCAGGGGGTGGGCGGCGATGCTGGCACTTTGTTTTAGATGGGAGTACAGAGTGTATAAGACAACTATGATGAGTTCATATATTCCCCTGCTCTGTCCTTTTTCCCTTCCCTGATCCCTTTGGTGGTTTTGACCCTCTGATCCCTTGGTTGGTTTAGCCCATCCCCCTTGACCTTTTGATCCCCATCATGGGTATCCAGGGTTGTTACAAGGATGTAAAAGAGAAGGTATTGCTTTGATTTTTAAAGCGAGAGTCCATGTAATGGTAACTTCCAAGATGGTGTTTCTGTGTACAGTGGTAGAAAAAGGGTGAAGGGCTTGTGGGGATGGTTGAACGTTTCCCCTGGTTTTCCCAATTCTCCAGATTTTCCCAATTCCCCTAGTTTTCTGAGTTTTTAACCAAATGAGAGAACAGTCAAGAGGGTGAGATCCCCATCAATCCCTCTTCGCCGCCACTCTGGTCCTCTTACCCAATACCTTTCTGTGATCAGAACAAAATAATCTTGCCCTCTGTTTTGATGTTCTATCTTTTCCTTTTTTATCTTTTGTGATCTCCGCTTGTTTCTTTGTATGTACCATGCTATGGATCCAGAGATTGGGACAACAGGTTGGAAGATGACTGTGAAGAAATTCAAGGGGAATAGAAAAATAAGTTGATATTTTTTTGGAATATGTATTTATACACACTTACGCACACCCCCACCGTGGGTGTGTACAGAAAGAAAGAGAGGGATTGTTTTATAATCTCTGTTGTTTTATTGTATTTTCAACAGCTGTTTTTGCTAAGAAAGTCCTGCTAAGAAAAAAGTTATTAAATCAGATAAGGAAATGTGCTATTTTTGCATAAAGATGGTATTGATCATGTGGACAGAAAAGTCTTATAGTCGGACCTTTTTGAGTTTTTTTTTTTGAGAAACATCTGAACTGACAAAACAATTATCTGATTTTAAGATGAGGACTGGGCACTGGGCACCACAAGCCCATATATCTTCTTTTCTCTATGAAAATTGTCAAGAAAACCAACCTATGTGGCTGAACTGTTGACTACTATGTTATAATTTGCTAGTGAGCTAGCCACGTTTTTATGCTAGCTTAATTGCTTACTCGAAAAATCACTGCTAGATGTAAAAATGCACAGCTTGGACTGGCAGTTTTTAGCGGCTATCATGCTAGCTAGCAAGGCCCTCTTTCTGTGTTGGTTACTGAAGTGCTCAAAAGCAAACTACTGAATTCCTTACCCATTATTACATGCTAATACAACAAATGGACAACATTTGGAATAACGGAATGTGCCTTTTTAATTGACATGGATATGCAGGGGTGGGTCCTGCTTTGGTTTATGTGTGGGTAGCACGTTGTGAAGGAAAGGGTATGTAAAAAGGTGCTAGGTCTTGTTCTGCTGGAGACAAAGGTGGAACTCAAACACGTTTCCCAGAGAGTGATCAGCGTCGGCGGGAATTGGCATTCCAGGGCAATGTTTTTGTATTCTTAAGCTTATTTTTTAGTAGCGGAGTATGTTTTTGATTGTGAATGAATAGCTTATGTTCCTGTGCGGTTGATGTGTAAGTAATGGTGTGTGCACTTTAGGTGTGATTGTGATTAGGTATGTGACTGAGTAAATGCGCATTGTGTGCGTGCGTATGTTTGTGCGAGTGTGTGCACTTTAGGTGTGTATGTGTGTAGGTGCGTTGTATGTGCATAAATGTGCTTTAGGCAGGTGAGTGTGCTGTAGGTGAACATTCTCCTGGTGGTTGGTTTAGTACTCCCAACTAAGGTACACTTGGCTATGTAGACTGTGACCTACACCCATAGAGATGGATAGAGGATGCATTCTAGCATGGACGTCACCATTGAAGACGTCTACCATGTTATTGTTGTCAACAAGGTGGCACTTTAAACTGCTAATTTCTCCAGAGGACCTAGCTAGTTATTGGCTGATTCATACTGATTACCTAGTTAGTTATTTTAACTTCAACTTCCGCCAATGAGTAACACTGAATTTGACTACTTAAACATAGAGATCTCAAAAGGTGTTGCCCATGCTTTAACATACTCTGTAATGACACAGATACGCTGAGGTAATGACATGGATACACAGACAAGAACTCTTTCCATCTCTGTGCCTACACCTTTCACATGCCTTTGCAGTTCAAAATATCTTGTTCACCATTGTCTGAGAACTTGATATAAATGTGATGTATAAAGTTGACACTACTTTCATCCATTTGGCAGAGAAGCAGTTCTATGTCGTGCATGACATTTCTACTTTCTGATTGCTGTGGTATAACTCCCAGTCAAGCTTAGAAAATGTGTAATTGACATTGGTGACTTTTTTTGCAGTTTGGCATGGTTCTACATCTTCCTTGAGACTTAATGGGTAAGTCAAAGCACCTTCTTAGAGATTTTAAAGGGGAGGTGAATGCACCTTCTATATTAGATGGAACCAATGGTTCATGCACCTTCTGAGAAAGGGTTTTGAGCAGTCATATGGAGAATCAACCCTAGGTTCATGCCAAGCCTTGTTTAGATACTACTAATTAATCCTTTGCCCCTTTCTTTGATGTAAGCATTTCAAGGAAGTGAATAAAGGAAAGGTGCATTTAGAGAGTATTGGAACATAGTGTTCATCTCAGTAGATCTGCAGATGTGGGATGCACTGAGATGATGTTGTAAATATTGAGAAGACTGTTGAGCTGACTGTCTCCTTTTAGCATCTTCTAGCAATTTCCTTTGTAGGATGTTTGTTATTGTGGAAATGTGTGGAAGGGATGAGAGGAACATTTAAAAAATATATATACTTTTTGTCTTTTTCTTTTTTTTACTTGGTCTCTTTTGTGTTGATGAGATTTCACAGAGAAGAATGTGTGTGAGCTTCCAGCATGCATAGGGCCAACAAATCAGATTGTCTGTGGTTGGTGGGGTGGTAGAGGAAAACGAGGATGGTCATGATGATGGTGGTGGTTGTGGCATTGTGTTTGGCTGGAGGGGTACGGTTGAGTAGGGGGGATGTGTCTTAGCTTGCTGCTCTGGCCGTCTCTTTCAATGTTGTACAGGAAAAAAAGAACACTTTTAAAAGCCTTTTTTAAAAATCCTTTACAAAATCCTACAAACTCATTGTGGTGAATCAACATCTTGCTGCAGAAAAAATGTAAAAGGAAAAAAAACTGTACGATATAGCACTGTATATTTTTTCATTGTTTGTGAAGATAATGATTATTATGGGGTTTGTCTCAGCGGGGACGATATGACAGACTAGGGTACTGTCATTCGTCTTTTGGGGGTATTGATTTTGTAGAAGTGGGTTGCAAGAGCTGTAGAGGTTTAAATTCTAAACTTTGTGCTGGTTATTTAACTTGTACACCAGAGTCTGATTTCAGCCTCCTGAACAGACATTTATATGGATGCTGTCAGATCCTCTCAGCGCCACCTGTGGTTAACATGTCATACTGCAGCCCAGTGAACTGCCTGGGTCACCACCAGATTGCAGTTGTTCCCCTACAAAGGCATACGTTATTTGGCTAGAAAGTGATCCAAGTAAACTTTTGTGATCAGGTAGAGCTACCTGTCTAGCTCTAGCCATGTGTTTCAGAGCAGAGTAAAGTTTATGTGGGTGCATGAGAGACAGGAGAGTTCAAGCTGACCCCCCCCATATCCTACAGTTAATGTCCCTCTTTCCTGACATGCACAGTTATTATTATGATTATTATTAGACGTGTGTGTGTGTGTGTGTGTGTGTGTGTGTGTGTGTGTGTGTGTGTGTGTGTGTGTGTGTGTGTGTGTGTGTGTGTGTGTGTGTGTGTGTTTTTGTGTG
>JACXGJ010008236.1:0-27850 GCA_016801105.1 Esox niger | reverse complement strand
GATATGAATATATATATATCTTGCAGAATACTTTCATGTTACCTCAGGAACTTAAGGCAGTATAAAGTATAGATGTATAAAAATATATACAAAAAAAAAAATCAACACTGGTCTCAGGAGTCTGGCTAATCTCAATGAAATAATCATTGTATGATCACTCCTGTTGCAGTATATTTCCAAAGTGTCTGTAGATGCTCTACAGATTATCTAGAGACCAACAGCAACATTGTACTAACATTCTACTAACCATGACCTAACCCTCATCCCTTACCTTCTTCATAACCTTACACTACAATTAGCTAGCAGGTGCTTATCAATTTCCATCTACAGAATGTGATTCAAAATCACGTGTAATCTTCTTTTTTCATCTCACATTTGAAATATGTCCGTAAGGTTTGAAAGGGGCATTAAAAAAAACACGCTGCCCTCCAATCCAGTCATCAATAAAGAATTGTCCAACTGGTTTACAGATGGGAGGTAAGCAGGGTTACCAGGCAGATTGTTAAGGGAGAGGTGAACAATGTAGTGGTCAGCCTAGCTGCACAAACGATATGTGACAGCACATCCTTCCTATGGGGAAACCAATGATGCAGACGGTGTGCAAGTGGGAGCTGGTGCGTCAGGGTCCAAAAATGACATTTACATTTCACATGTACAGGACTTTCTACTGTTTCTTGATAAAAGTTTGAAAACATTCAGCAACATAAGAATAGCCCTCCCAATTGGAAGGATAGGTGCCCTGAAGTATAAATAGAGGGGGTGAGAGGATTTACTGCACGTGCACAGTTATGCGGAGTGCGCAGTCATTTCAGTGCACTTTGACAAAAATAAAATCTTCAATGAATAGGCACTTTTTTACGGCATTAGCTGCCCTTAGATTAATGACACAGAGAGGTTTTGTTTGGAGAAAGACATGCTTTCTCTGCCATCCCACAATTAAAAGAACAGTGTGTGGTTGAAAGTTTCATTGACAAAAGCACTTTGTGACAACTGCATGTAAAAAGGCCTTCACAAAAAAACAGAATTACTGTTCTTGTTGATGCAATCAAACAGCGACCCATTATAAATCGGAATCCAGGTCAGGCAGGAAAAACAAAAACCTTGTTCTATTGCCAACAACTAACAACATTATAAAAGATGAGATTAAAGTGTTAAACTTTCTAAATTCAATTTAGAGAAACAGATTTTAGGTGGCATATAAAAGGGGTCATGACCTCATGTGTGTTCCGTGGGAAATGTTAATAGTCAGAGACTCTGCTGGGAACAACCCAGGGGGTCATTCTGTAACTACATCAAACAGTGATAATGAATGTTGATACTACAGGTATGTCAGGATTTGGAGAAATGAGACTTTGGACAATATTTTTTTTTACATAATATGCAATTTTCAGGGTTACCTTTTGACTTGGCATTCCCCCTTTCAGAACGAATGGCCAAAAAATCCTGGAACGCACCTTAACAAAATCACCATTTGGTTTGCTTGTAAATATATGACATCAAAGTGGTATTTATTACTACCATCAATCTTTCAAAATACAGAGCACAGGATCGCCCCTACTCTGTCTCACAGAAAACATGGGACATAGCACAGCCAGGACTACTCGGCCTGACAAGCATTTCCAGTCCGCAGTCCAATGGGTCGGGGCCATGATCCGGTTCTCTTCACACTATTCCTGATGTTCCCTGTCCACAGCCCGGCTAGAAAAACACAACTGACATTCATTTACTGCTGATAGGTTCTTGTATGCGGTGCCAAAAAAAAGAAAACAATCCAGCACTTTGCGTTTTGGGTCGGGACACTGAAAACTGCTGATGTAAAAATGGCGATAAAAGGACAGCTGATTGACTGCTTAAACATGACTGTAACAAGAACAGTTACAAAACCATAACGAATTTGTAAAAATCAACAACAATGCACAAGTTCGATTCCCCAGCACTTTACTAAGGCCGTTTCAATAGAGGAGCAATGTTAGTATTATATATCATTTTGAGAGGCTTTGAAAACATTTGCAAAAATCAATCACATTTATTTATAAAGCCCTTTTTACATCAGCATTTTTCACAAAGTGATTTTACAAAATAAAACAGCCAGCCTGAAACCCCAAGGACCACGCAACATCAGTGTTGGAAAAAGATTTTGCAGTGGTTGTTCTGGAAATTGTGGTAGAAGGCATCATATTGTCTCTTCATCTCAGTGACTCAAGGGAATGTAATTTATTAACAATGTAGGTTTGTGGGAACAACTGAACTGATATACAGCAACACTCACATTCAGATGAAAAGCCATTTAAAAGCTTTTTCAACAATTGAACAGCTTCGTCAGGTTTAGACGCATATTGAGGCCCGCAGACAGACAAGGCAGAAACAGTGTCTAGAAAGCATGTCAGTACAGCAGACAGACACTACACGCTCACTTATCTAGAGCTGCATCTCTTAAGAGGATGCCATCGAAAATAATCATGAGATTTCCTCCACTTCAACTAAAACAAAACAGAGAGACGTTACCTTGAAAACTCTAATCCTCTTTATGATGGAAGAATGATTTTTGTACTCAACAAAACTTGATTTTGCAGCGTGCAGCAGAAATAAACGTAGGCGTAATCAAACTGTAGTGGTAGAGACATGCTTGTACATTGCATATAAAGAGATCTGCTAATACACTTGTTCACAAACACACACTCGTGTGCACAGACTTAGGAGGCAGATTGTGAGTGGCTGCTGCTGTTCGTAGATAGAAAAGGTATTTGGAGTAGGAAGAGGAAACTGGGACAGCATACAAGTTTCCTATGGTTCAAAAGCACAGATCTAGAATTGGAGAACTGATCGGAATGCAAGAACGCACGCACGCGCACACGCACACAAATAAACACTGAATTATTCAAAAATCTGCAGAAAATCAAGACGTTAGAGAAGAGATTGTGCTTGAATGATGATTCCCAACAATTACAAGCAATAAAATAAATGTTTATAGTTCCAACCAAATCATAAATTCAGAGAGCTGTGAACCAAAATCCAGGATTCATGACAGATAATGAGAGTACATCATAAAAAGGTATACATAAGACTAGCAAATGGTTCACCAAGACAGAGACAATACCTTGTGTTTCTAAGAGATTTAGCTGCTGGTGACAGCGGATAACAAGGTTAACAAAATACCATTTCTAAATGGATTCAAAACAGCAGACTAAATATAACAGCTTACTGTAAATGGGTTTGGGAAAGACTAGGTTGACAGGGATAAGAGAGGAGTGAATGGAAACGTGGAGAGAAGGGAAGGAAGGAAAATGGGACAAGGGTAGGAAAGAAGACCAAGTAAGAGGGAAACGGTAGTTATGACGATCTGGCAGAGACAGATGAGGGCTTACCAGGTTCCAGCTTAATGACTTTAATGGCAGCCAGTTCACCAGTGTTGACATTACGGGCCTGGAGACAAGAGGAGAGAGAGAGAACAAGCAAGCATGTATTAGCCAGCCGTCAGTCAAAGAAAACACATTGGGTTTCAGAGAGATAATTTAACAAATGTTTTATTTACGGTAAGACAGCATTATTCATAATTATACAGGGACCACATGGGGGCAAGGCGGAATGAAGCATGCGCCTGTTTCCCTTGTGCACGACTTTCTTCCAACATTTTCACTGTGCGCATGTAAGCTGACAATGACCTACAGTGTGTGTATGTGTATGTGTGCGCGTGTGTGGGTGCGTGGGCGCGCGTGTGCGCTTGTGCGCTTGTGAGTGTGTATGTATATATATATATAAAATTTGGCCTTTCTTTTTACAAACATTAGCAACAGGCAAGCTTACAAAATCAACTGTTGACTACATTACTTTTCACACAGACACCTGCCAAAGTAGACTAGTCAAGGAGCAGTCTTAAAGGCCTGCAACAAATAGAACAAACCTACTCTTAGCAGGAATAAAATCACCCCCCCAAGCAACAGCTAATCAATATTAGGCTAAATAAAGTATAGATTTTTCATAGCTGACCTTTGCGAAATATACATTATAATAATGAACTTTGAATTTCCACTTTGTTAGATATGTTTTTTTTTTTGCATGGAGACCTGACTGCAATTCATACTGGGTCACAACCCTGACTAGGAAAACCTAAGGAATTCTGGTGCAAGAGATTTCAGAGCATTCTGAACAATCAATCAAATATATTTTTGAAGCCTTTTTAACATCGGCAGTTGTCACAAACCTATATGTGCTTTTACTGATGGGACGAAACCATCGGCCCACTTCAAAGTCAATCAAATTGTAGTAAACAAATTACTGCTCATCAAGGTAAAACCAAGATCACCATCCACCATCCATACTCGAAAAGGACCGGCATCCCAACGCAACACTACGCACGTGGGGGACAAAGCCCAAACGCACATCTCCTTACATTTACCAAACAATGTGACTTTGGCACACATCCTCTACCCCTTTGAAAGTATTGACAGCTGGAGCTGCACTGAAAACGAAAAAGTATGAATGTCAAGGTTCAAAATCCCAGAACACAGTTGTCCATTTTCACAATGGACTAGGCTCAAGACCATGGCTGACAAACCCTATTCCTGGAGCGTTAGATCTGGAGTCCAAAACCAACCCATCAGCCAATCAGGGCAGTAAATGTAAATAACTTCAAATGTGTTGCCTGGAAATCACATGGTCAGATCTTTTTCAGGGACATAGGAGGCTCATGTAAATAATACATGTTGTTAATTTGTTCATGAAATAAACACAGTGATTTATTAGACAGGGTGATGGGGCATAGACAATTATACGTTGGTGTCTTCCCACAAAGATCCTGTTATTGCACGAACGCACACATTATAACTGCTTTAGTTGACAGTGAGTAAGATGAAACATGGCAGAAGTGTCTGAAACATTGACCACTGCAGCTGAAGATGACTTTAGGCCTATCACATCCAAACAACCATGAAGGCTTGATGCAAATACACCACCTTTCACAAGTTTGGGATAACTTGCAAATTTCCTTGTATTCCGTAAACACATTGATATGAACAGGAAATATAGCAAGATTAATAGGAAATGTAGTCATTGGCAAGGTTTGAAATAACGATGTTTAAATTAAATAGTGTCCTTCAAACTTAGCTTTCTTCAAAGAATGTCTGTTTCTTAAACTAGACAGTCATGTATTTGTCGTCTTGCTCAGTGGTGCACCAGGACTTCCCAATCCTCTTAATATTCTGGTTAAAGATCTTCAGTTTCTTAGCATTTTCTTGCATGCAATAGCCTTCATTTCTCAAAACAAGAATTGATGGACACATTACAAAACAAAGTTCTTTGTTTCTGGCCATTGTGAGCCTATAATCGGAACCAACAATTGCTGATGTTCCAGATACTCAACTAATCTAAAGAAGGCCAGGTTTATTGCTGCTTTAATCAGCACACCGTTTTTCTGTGATACTAACATAATCACAAAAAGGTTTTTGAATGATAATTAGCCATTTAAAATGATGAACTGGGATTAGCAAACAATGTGCCTGAGGAACACATGGTTGCTCATAATGTGCCTCTGCACGGCGATGTAGATATTCCATAAACAAATCTGATGTTTCCAGGTACAAGTCATTTACAATATTTACAATGTTTACACTGTATTTTTGATCAATTTGATGTTATCTTTATAAGTGCTTTTATTTTAAAAAGAAGAACATTTCTAAGTGTCAATTACTACTTTGGTCATAATTATAATAATTATAATGCTCACAAAATGAGGCTATATGGAAGAGTGACACAGAGAAAGCCATTGCAGAAAATGTATAATGTGGAATACACAAAATGTGGCAAAAGGTTGGATGGTTCCAAATAAATTCTTTTTTTTGCCAAAATGTTAAACATTATGCATAGCCTAAAGCCAAAACAGCTCCCTCAGAACACCATCCCAAAGGTGCAGTATCATTTTATCACTGTTTTTCATTGGCATGGCCTGGAAAACTGTCTGGATTTAGTGCAAGATGGATGGAGCCAAAAACAGGAAAACCTTGCAAAAAATTGGCAAGATGTCTGGGACTAGGGCAGAGATTCATCATTCAGCAAAACAATGATCCTAAACACACAGCCAAAGCTATGCTGGAGTAGTTTAAACACAGGGAAGAGTCTCCTAGAACGGCCTAGTCATAACTTATGCAATCCAATTTATTATACACTTTACAATGGAGTGAAGTGCAGCATAATGCAGCATAATAGGCAATTTATTAACATTTTGTATTCTGATTTCCCAGTAGAAAACTTATGGAGTGCCTCCTCTGGGTAGAGAATGAGGAGTTACCACAAGTAAAGGAGTTCAAGTATCTCAGGGTCTTGTTTGCAAGTGAGGGGAAAATGTAGCAGGAGATTGGCCGGAGAATCGCAGCAGTGGGGGCGGTATTGAATTCGCTTTGCCGCACCGTTGTGACGAAAAGAGAGCTGAGCCGGAAGGCAACTCTCAATATACCGGTCAATTTTCGTTCCTACCCTCACCTATGGTCATTAAGGCTGGGTCATGACCGAAAGAACTAGATCGCGGGTACAAGCGGCAGAAATTAGTTCTCAGAAGGGTGGCCTTGGAGATTCTCAGCACCAGTCCGTTTCCAAGGAAATGCTCGTATTTCATTCTCATCTTGCGTGCAGTTCACCATTTTTAGACTGCTTTAACAGTAGCTGCAATTCAATCCCTTCCACTCTAAAAGCAACATGTGAGGAAAAACAGGGCTTTAAAATATCAGCAATAACTTTATAAATGATTGGACTTGGGTGGGGGGGTTAGTTACACAAGTGTCTGAGGAAAATATGAGGTCACACTTCACAGCAAACAGACGGACTGGCAAAAAAATGGGCAAAATGGGCAATGGGTTTAAATGGGCAATATCTCAGGCACTGAAAATGATTTTGTAGATGAATCTGTTTGACATTAACTTAAAACATAAACTGCATATGTCTTCTGGTCATACATGCTTGCATTAATGCTAGTAGTACAGTAAAAATCACACATATGGCCCCTTTAACTAAAAAGCATAGCACTATTATGTTGTTGAAACTGAATACGCAATGTGAGGTAGAAAAAAGGGAATCACTTGCAACACTGCTGAGCTTCATGTTGATTAACTCGGCATAACTTTTGATAGATTCCAGTCACAAACATTAATTGTGCTCCAGAAACAATTAAGAAGGGTATAAGATTTTAGTTTGTGTGAATTCCTTTTTGTATATGTTGTCCTTCGCAAGCTATTCCCCAGATGCTAAACAAACTGAAGACAGAAGTCATAACGCAATCCACTCACATTCACCAGCACTGGTTGTTTACTTTAAACCCTGATAACCAGGTTTTAGAGTATTGTATTATTCATATATTGTAAACATGTTTGCTTACTACAGCAAACAGGATACTTGACATACTAGTATTAGATAATTAACTAAATAACAAAAGGCAGCTTACACTCAAGATATAAAGTGATTTTTAAAAGGTGACTCATTATTTTACAACAAGACAATTCATTACCCTGAAAGTAGTCTATGGCCAACAGAAACAATATTGCATGGGTCCCATTACAAACGACGGTTAATTTTGGCCAATGATAACATCAAGTGGTAAAATGGCTAAATTCGCCGTTAAGTTGACAACTGATGGCTAAAACAAAAATGATATCATTTTAAGAATTAATGTTATTATTTTAACAATTTAGGTAACTATGTTCTGTAATTAGTCACAAATCTGCTGCAAAAAGGTCATCAATGTTTCACCTTAATATTTACAAACCAAGACTTTTGCCACCAAGTTCAGTATCAGCCAAAACTAGTCTATTTTATATATTGCAACATCCAAAACACGTACTTTCTACAACATATCAATACTTACAGTAATAAGGCATTTTTGGTGGTAAACACTCAACTTAAAGGGCACTACAGAAACACACAGACAAGTTTAATTTATATCTTTGCCCCTTCTGCAAGACATCAAAGTTGCTGGAATTGCCTTAATATCAGTAACACACCTCAGGCTCTGGACACGTCTCAGTGATATAGTCAAATGCAACTTTGATGTTACCGCAACAGCGTGGATAAAAGAGAAGGATAAACCTTGTGTCTAAAAAGACTAAATCAGAGGAGACTACAAACTACACACTCAAGACAGATGGTACAACCAATATGGAGCCAAACCAGGACAGTTCCTAACAAAAACGACCGTATTTCCACTCTGCGTCTCCACAGTGCATTATCACTGTGGAGGGCAGTGCTTGTTGCAAATACAGTAAGATATAACATTTTCCATAGGCTGAAAGAGTATGACAGTTAACCATTAAATTGTACACCACATTACATTATTGTTTCCGGCAATATTTTATTATTCTTGCTTGTTGTCGACAGTTAATCTGTCTTTCACATGTAGGCCTATTGCATATCTAGGTATAATCTCTTCCTGAGGCCAAAACTTGAGTGTCCTTTCTGGTCAATGATCAAGACATGCGCACCCAAAGTGTGCACGCCACTGCTGCTCACTGGTCAAAACGTGCAACTTGCATGTCCTGAACAAGCACGATGTTTGATAAGTAGACTATTCTGACTTATTCTATGATGAAATACGTGGGCTATATTCAAGGTCACTCCTCAGTTCCACCCAGACCCGCCTTGCCCCACCCCCCACTGAGATGAGGCAGAGTAGCAGCCTGAAGAAGCCCACTGAGACAGGCATGAATCACAAAGGTGTCTCAGAACAATACACCCCTTTTGACAGGCCGATTATAAAAAACCTGGAGCAACCAAGAGGCTACCGACCAATTGATTTTGTAGACTGACCAATTGATCAGTCTACAAAATTGTGTACACCCTAACAGATAAACACAATGCTAATTGCACTGAACGCATTAATAAAATGTGTACATAATTTCATTGATTGAACACCCCGTCAGAACAGTCAGACAGTCCATTTCTAATGTGAGACGGAACTACCATAGAATAGGAATACCACAGACTCACATGGGACCGTGTGGAAGAAAGCAGAAAGACTGACAGAGAAGCCATGTGACCCTTGAACTACAGCCAGTCATGGAACATCTGTCTCATTAGAATCACCAGCCCACATATTCAGACTGAAACAGTCAGCGCTTACTGAGCATAACAAACAAAGCCATGTTATTCACCATATGATCAGTGCCCTATACGAATCCACAATCCTAGAATAGCAAGCAGGCTGCCTTAAAAGGTTTCATGTGATGTCACCAGTGAGAGCGGGACTGGCAGGAAGGTGGGCGGGACAGAGGCAGGGAGATAGACGAGGGAGAGAGGGAGAGACAGAAGCCACCGTACACCCATGGGAAGCATAAAGAGAAAAACAAAGATGACATAAAGAGCCACCAGACAGACAACGGACAGACAAGTGCCTGATGAGTCACGACGAGTGGAAATGGTCACAAGGCGGCGATACGTCATCTGGAAAATCAATGGCAAGACAACATTTCTTATAAAGAGAAGAACATCAATGGGCATCCAGCTAGATCTACACAAGGCCCCCTATCATTAATGCTGAGCTACACAGGGCATGTCAATACACCAAACACTGATGTAGACGGCCCAAGGCAACCCGCCTTTTCCCAGCACTGGGTCTAATCTAAAAATAGATATGTCCGTTGCTGGTAGAAGCACTACAACTGACTGGCTGCGACCGGGGGAACAGCTCCAGGATTCCAACACTGCAATATGCATGAGGCCGGTGGAGTGCATCAACATCACGGCCTGGAAATGAGGAACAGTGTGTGTGGAAAAGCAAGGATGCATTACATGGAAAACCTAGTACTTTATGCATGGAAAACCAGGCATTCATCTTATGGGAAAGGAGACACTGGGGGGAAGAGAATCGCAGACACACACCATATTTGTTGGTTACACTACTGGGCCTAGGCCCGGCAGGACAGTGGGGAGGAATGACAGAGGCTGCGGAAGCAACATGTTGGCACATTCCACAATCCTAGAAAGCAATCTTTGGACTGAACTAGAGGCCTATGCACAGGAGAATCCCAGGAGATGCAACTCTTCTGTAAAGAAAAATGGGACCAAATTGCACAGTCCAGGTGGCTCATTTATCAATATTGCATAAAAACGATGCAAAATGTGTATTTAGGAATGGAATTAAGATTGTGTGCATGCATAGAAAAACTAGGCTTTATTGTCTGTTTTCAGCACACTGTTGGAGATCAAATGATAAATTCCACTTGTTGTTAGACTCAGCCCTTATGCATGATCATGGCCTTGTGCATATCGAAAACACCTTTATCAAACACAGAGTAAAAACCAAAACACTGAAGCAGGATATACAACAATGCAACGCAAGAAAACTGTAAATATTATAGTGTACCTCACCTGAATACTGAAAGAGCTAAAGAGGACAGTTTTAACAACATGGCTTCTGCTGGCTGTTCAGTATGGAATTATTCATTTAAATTAGGTTTCAATGATCACCAATAGGCCTCCCATTGTCAACAGCTCCCTCATGTAGCCGATACCAATGCCACCATTGTGGTTCTGCAGAAAGTACAAGTCACGCGTTCCACCTGCTGCCTTCACATTAAGCAGAATTAATCATTTTAGAAACCAATAAATGACAAATAAATGAATATCTGCTGAGACAGTGAGAGGAAATAGTATCAAGTGCCAAACCGACAAAATCCGTTTGTTAAATGTGTGTGGCACTGAACCTGAGGGGGTGGCAGTTGGACCTGCAGTGGAATTGCATTTATCATATTTTGCCTCTCTCAAATACATTTAAAAGAAAAATAACAGCAAAATAATATCAGCCAATATCTGCCACAATGCACAGTTCTCTTATAATGCACGCTCTAGAAAATCTTACATCAGTGAATCATCTCCCAATTTGATTTCCAGTACTGTCAGTCAGTAATAATAATAAAAGAATGGGTTTTACATTAAGCTAGTATAGCTTAAGAAATGACTGCTTTTACAAACAAACATTCATACTCATAAATCCCGCACTTTGCGTAGAGCGTATGGTTTACGCACACATGTGTAAAAACGATTGATAAATGAGGCCCCAGACTGGCTCGGTTGAGGATCATCCAGACTGACTTGGGTTAAGCCAAGTAAAGGGTGTTTCCACAAGGTATTAGCTGTGGAGTGTACAGAGTTGGTTAAGTAATATATTTGCTTCAGAGAAATTATCCATTTGTATTCCACAAAAACTTTGCAGGCTTAAAGATTTTTTTAAATGATTCGTCTTGATTTCAGCCTTGAAAAAGCAGTACTAAAGCAGGATTCTTTAGGGTATACTACAGATTGTCTGGACGAAAGCTAAAAATATTGCAGTTGTCAAACATAATCCTGGAATCTACTTCCAAAAATAGTAACCCTATATATAAATGTCTATATTATCACTCCATCACAGAGCTTAATTCATGTAATGAATTTCATGGCCTTCTACACATTTTGTTGCGGCACAGTTTAACTGGGTCCACCATATTAGATTCACTACAATGACCAATATCACACCAAAGAAAATCTTGAAATCCATCCTCAACGCAACAAGGCAGTAATGTAATATTGAAATTGTAATATTGATTTCCATCTTAACCTTATTTTCTCACAGGGTGGTGGCTGAACAATAGTACGCATATACTTGGCACTGGCAAAGATGGGAGTTGAAGAAAAAAATATGCAGATGAATATAGGCAATAACCTAGAGGAAAACCTGTTTCTGTCAACTTGACATCAGATAGTTAGAGATTCACCTTCCAGGAGGAAAACAACCAGCAACACAATGACAAATCTACACTGGAGGCCTCTACCAAGAATACAGGGAATGTTTGAGTGATTCATTCAATGATCCCCAACGATTTGACAGCCTGAAGAATTTGGGGGGAAATATGGCGCAATCTTGTTGTGCAATGCAATGCTTTTACAGAATGAACCTAATATTACTGATGCCAAATGTTATTTCTAAGATGTATGGTTTCGGGAAAGGGGAATAAGTATCTAATCAAAGTGTATTAGTGTTAAACACTTAAATCACACTTTGAAACGCAACAACTTTTAAAAAGCCAAAAGATGAATACTTCAGCAATAAACTATAGATCCCATGAGCATGAATGCAAAATCAACAGCAAGCACTCGTCATACTAAAGGGGTATTACAGGCCGTTCAGAGGAAGACAAATGACAAGGAACATTAGCCACATAGCTCATAGCAACTCCAGTGTGGCTTGGTCTCAAAACACAGCCAAATGAAAAGCAAGACATCAAACACACACTGGAGAGGACAGTTGGCTGAGTGTGTGTGCGTGTGTGTCAATGGTTTCTGTGATCTAGTTGGGCTCTGGTGGTAGACTATGAGTTAAATAAAAAAAAGAAATCAACAAAAATATAACATTAACATTAACATTAATAATTATGAGCTTTATAACATGCAACAAAGGGAAATACATAACTGCCTACAGATGTTCCCAGGGTGCATTTGAAACAACTAAATTGTATAAGCACCACAATATTAGATTAGATTTATTTAATGCACCTCCCAATATATTATCGTTGCCATCTGACCAAGAAACCGGGTTTCAATCAAAGTTCCAATGACGTTTTGTCATTTCTGTAGTAGAGGCAACCTTTAGGCAAGATGTCCAAATAGCTTGTTGGCATGGAGGCAGTGTCAAATTGTAGTTTTGGTGACATGGTGATCCCCAGATTGAACCAACTTCTGCAATTTTAAACTGTGTCTCAAACAGTCCGCCAAATTTGACACAAAACAGAGTGGTGAGTATATAATATACATCAATTTACAGATGACGCACATATTTAAAGGTACAGTAAACACGAATGTGATGTAGATGCATAGAGATGAGCAGAGTTGAGAGCAGTTAACAGTTTCAAGATGACCATGTGAGAATAACAAATTGAGCCCTCTTCTAAAATGTTCATGAGATTTGGAAAATTGTAGACCATCCCTCCATACAGAATCTTTCCAGATCTTTGACATCCTTTGCCTGCGCTAAGAGACCGCACTTTTATTTCAAAACAAAGGGTTTGAAAGTACTTTTTTTCTTGACAACTGGCCCGCCATTGGTTGCGCATTTCAAGTGATCTTTTCCCATTATGGTTCGTTAAACAGTGCTGTGTCATTGATGTAATGAACACATGGTGAAAACATGGCATATAGAGTCAAATATCAAGTAATCACATTCCGTACAAGGTTCAAATATGGTCCGAGGGTTTGGCTTCCTCACAGCCCAAGCAGCCAACATTAAAATCCAGGCTTATCTTGGGAAAACTAGGTCACTGAAGCCCATGGCTAAGCCAGGCCATACATACAGAAACCAAAAACAGATTATCGAAGTTTGAGCCAAACTGTAAAAATAGCCTGAATGAAATCTAAATAAATAGACCCCAGCAACTGCACTTAAAGACATAACTTCCCCTAACCACTTCCATGTAGGCCCACCCCCGAAATAGGATCGGTGAGCCAGACAGAAGTGCTCCACCTGTCCACATACAGACACGCACAAAGTAGTACAAGTCATTCCAGAAAAGTGCCCTTTAATACAACCAATAGGAACTCGTGTGGCGTATGAACACAGTCAGTGATATTGTATAACTCTGATGCCAGCCGGTCGAATGAAATAAACAGTTCAAATGAAGGACCAAGCCGAATTGAGTCAGTCGTTCTTGACACGTCAACAAAAACCCGGTGTATGTCTCCATATAAATGTGTGTATCATCACAATCAATAACCAGTTAACTGAATTCATTATTGTACCCTGTGCCTAATTATCTGTTATAAACATGCCTTTATAATGATTCTGGATGGATGAATCATCATTTGTGAACCTAAAACAAACAGCTGTTGGACGCACCACTGAGCCTTTGGACAGTGTATGAACCCTGCTAGTGACGACGTGTAGATCTCCCCTGCCAGCCGTTGGAATGAACGAAACAATAGTTCATCTTAACCATAAAATGTAACGTCCGTCACACACAAGTCTTATTAACAAATCCTCCGTTCTATGTTTTGATATAAATCTGCGTATCATCACAAGCGATAATCAATAATCTGCATTCATTATTGCAACCCGCGTTCAATGACACGCTAGAAACATGCATTATCATTCTGCCTGGCTTGATAGATTATTCTCTACGACCGTAAACCGCCTTTGGACGGAGCACTTAGCTGGACAACAGCATATGAAGCCACCAGGAACCTCTATCAGGTCTGTTAAACATGTGAAGACTAGAATGATATACCTCACTATTCAAATAAAGGAACACATCCTATCAGTCATTAATGCATGTTGTATAACATCTTAACCAATGGGCATTGATATTGAGGGGTGACATCATCTCCAAAGAGAAGCACGGCTATCTGACCAACAGCTGACTAAAACAGTGACGTACTGTGGTGCCCAACAAACAAGTTCTTATTTGGACGGGTGGAAGATATCACCACTGCGCCACGTCTCCTGATTCTCGCTCCACTGTCCAGAAGTTGCACCGGTCAGATCTGCGCAGTAAGCAGATGATATACTGCGTACAATAGCCAGCATCACTGAAGCTAAATTAAGCGGAATTGAAATCCTTGGCTAAGTACATGGCAGCCCACTCTGTATATACTTATGTATTCTCAATCATTTAAGGCAAAATGGATTAGGCTGAATCTATATACACTAAATTGGTACAAAAGATACAAAAAGCAAATAAACATTCTTGAAGATAAACCAAGTTGGGGCTTAAGTCCAATAGTTTAATGACTAAACATCTAGAGGAAAACTGAACAATCAGGCCCAGACAGGATGGACACTGCAAACAGTCTGATTGTTAATAGGTTCAGCTGAGAATCTGACCAGGACTTTCTACTCTACCTCTTCCTTTACAGGATTAGCCTGAAACAATGGAGCATGCACGCACACACGCACAGAGAGACATGAATACACACACTACCAATGCATTCCAGACCAAGCCTGCCCAGATGTCCAAAACACACTTAACAAGCATTCACTATGACTAAGGAGAAAACAATTCCATTCTTCAAACCATGTACATGCCATTAAGTCAACACTTCAATAGGTAGGGGTTTGTTGTGCTCTACATTACCAACGCTCTGTATGTTCAATAATGCTGTAAACGTATACTTTGAAGTCTTCACACTGCAGGACTTAAAATTCCACATAATCTAACGAACTGTCATCCAATTCTCAAAATACCAATCCTCAAAACCATTTGCGCCATCGAAGTATGATTGTGGGCGTAGGCCTACTGAATGGTCACGATATACTAAACAAATCGCTAAAATACTTCAGATTACATTAACCTTCATCCATCATTCAGTGTGGCTTAATAGTTAAATACAATTGAAGTGTCTGTCAATGTCTGCAACAGGTAAATTCCACAATATTGTTGTTCATTTCTAACAAGTAGGAGTAAATGGTTTAATCGTACTGAAACGCAACAACATTAAAAAAAACATTTAACACAATAGCTTTATGGCAAGGTCACAAAACAGTTTACACGTATTATTCGTGTAACACTAAGGGGTTTTCTGGGCTAAAATTTTACTGGAATAACCATTAGCCTTGCCCTGCCCGAATGTTCCTATGTATGCTACTCTGGGCCTTGTCTGTTGTGTTGAACCAGACGGAAGACGACACAAACAAACAGGCACGCAAACAACGAAGAAAGCCAATAATATCCAAGGGTGGTGACGGGAAAAGTAGCTTTGAACATCAAAGCATAACAAGACAGGAATTGTGTTTTAGTGTTTTTGCTATAAGAAATTCCAGCCAGGTGCCTTCCACGTCTCCAAGCATTATCAACAATTTATCAAACACTTGTCTAACATAGTTGTGCTTTATAGTCTCCCAAGCTTAGGTCAATTTGAATACCGTGTGTTGACAAAACGTGACGTGCATGTTATTGTTTTATTATAACGATGTATCAAAATAGCTAAACAGGTTAGCTTCTGCTGCTACTGCAGCAGTTACCTTGTAGACATCTCCGTATGTGCCGCTGCCTATCCGCTGTATCAGCTCGAAATCCTCCTGCGGATTGCGCCTGGATAGGTCGACGCTGGAATTCATCTTCAGAACTCCGGTATATGGATCCGAATAGTGTTATTGAACTACACCAATACTAAAAATTGAACAAAACAAACAAACCTAAAAACATACAACGTCAGAAAATCAAAGCCAGCCTCCACTGAAACTTCAACATGGCTTCCAATGCGCAATAGGCATGCGCACAAATATAGTTTACGTTCTCCATGAAAAAGCAGGCTGGGGAAAGTGTGCAGCAGCTTACAACGGCAGTTTACTAGGAGATGGTTGGCTGGCGATGAAGACCAGGCGGGAGATAAAAGATTACGAAGAATGAAATTGTTTATGAGCCGAAGATAATAATATGGGCCTCAAACTCCACACTCGTTGACTTCAACTGATAATTACTCAGTTTTAGTTTAAGAATTGATGACAAGAGGGATGGGTTAAATAGTTGATGACAAGAGGGATGGGTTAAATAGTTGAAGGGGTAATAAGAAGGAGCAGATGTCATGTGCGTGTGTGTGTGTGTGTGTGTGTGTGTGTGTGTGTGTGTGTGTGTGTCTGTGTGTGTGTGTGTGCGTGTTTTATTTTTGACAAGCTACACGAGTCGGGACCAGATGTTTGGTTGAGGGTAAGGGAAATGAGTTATATGTGATCTGGTCCTAACAAGGATAGAAAGATGTGTACGTTTGAGTACCAAAACACTTCACAAAGATAGTAAAACCTGCACAAGGTCCCCACAAGGTTTTTTGGTATATTATGGTATACTTTTAGATTTGGGCATTACAGGTTTACGGTTAGGTGTTTGGGCTAAATTAGGGCAAGTTTAATCATCATGTTTTGGTTATTGAGGTTAAAGTTAACAGGGTTAGATTAAGGTCAGCATTTCAGCCCCATCGCAAGGACAGAAAAACTAATATTTGTGTGTGTGTGTGTTTATGTGTGTGTGTGTGTGTGAATTTTTGTAGAACCTATAATTTTTTCACCATTCAACACATGTTCCATCCTTTGTTTCAGGAAGGATGTCTTCCAAAGAAGACGGGAATGTGGAATCTGTCAACCTCTAGCAGATCAACCTTTTTGTCTACTGTATTTTAATAACTAGTCTTTTGGAGCCCTATTTTAATATGAATGGCACATAATACTCTTGGGCTTGTCAACCACATTCTAACTTGGCCTACTATTTTATGAACAATCACTTCTGATTCATAGACGACACCTCTTTCTAGTTTTACATCCAGACATTATCATTTTTCATTGGTTATACTGTATTACACAGACAATGGCCAAGTAAACACACTCCATAATTACTTTTATAATTTTATTAGAATACACTACCATTTATTTTATCAAGTCTAAAACGTGAGGGAAGCCTAGAAAAATAAAACAGGAAAAAAAGGAATATCCTCTCATTTTATGACTTATAAAATACCTGACCTTTTCGAATACTGCAGGAAAACAATGATCAGTCTCAGAATTTTAAATGAGTGGTTGTTCAACATCAGAAAATAGATGAATCATGCACCTACATCCATGAGTGCAAACAATATATATTCAAGTCTAGTTTCTCTAGGCCTAGACCCTATATGTTAACGATAAATTGACATTGACATGGTATTGCTTATTTTACTTCTCTGAGGACCCTTTCACAAACCAAGACCTGCTGTGCATTTCAACATTACCCACTAAATGAGTAGTAAAATATACACGTCACGCATGTTTTATCTTTGTTAGCGATTCCTGTTAGCCACCCTGCCTGCTTTCACAGTTTTTTTTGTAATTGCTACGATTCATTAAGCACAATCTATTTGCGGGCCAGAAATGAGCAGTTAGACTATTAAAACCTTTAAGCACCACTACCGGAAATCTACTTAATTCTTATCTAGTTTTAAAGATTTTAGATTTAACTTTTTTTATTCCAAAACGTTTTTTTAACTAAAGTGTAGACTACCGATCGAATCGGCTAGCGGGCAGTTTAAAGGTATCTGAACAGAAAACCACGTTAATCTCAAGCCTACCACCACAATGTTAAAGTGTTTTGTTCTGTTTCAACTAATGATGAACCAAGTATGTAATGTAGGATAAGTATGTAATGTAGGATTGTTGCAGTGAAATATAATCATCATAGTAGGCTAGTAGTCGTTATGGAAAAAATATCCCTATAATGACACAAGTTTTTTATTGGTAGGTTGCGTGCAGCTGCGCTGTCAGAATGCGTGACAGCGCTGACTTCCATTGTGCGCTCTGTGCGCCGCGCCTCTCAGCTTTCCTTTAGCCTCGAAATCCGAAGCCGCGCACACAGACTCGCCTGCGCACAGGGTTACTGATAGGCGTCTTGTCAACCCTTATTTATAGGATAGAATATGCCAGTCCAGGAGTCGACAAAGTAGAGCAGAACCACGACAGGTTATTCGTGCGCCTGCCCTGAACCCAGCCGGAGATGCCCAGACTGCAGCGTACAGCTTATTCAGCGTCATGTAGGACCGGATGAAGCCATGCAAGCTAATGATTAGAAGTGAAGTGGATGGAGTGGTTCCCTTTACCGACTTTTCTGATGTTAACGACCACAGCATGGAGAAACAGACATTGGTGACGGCTATCAGTTTGTCAATGAGTCTGGCATCACTGGCGCTTCTCATCGCAGCTATCATGACCGACCACTGGTACGAGACGGACACAACACGGCACAGGCAAAACTGCGATCAGTTCGGACCGGACGCAAACGACCAAAAGAACAGGCTAATGCCCATCTATCACCTGCCCCTCATGGACAGCAGCCATCCTCGAAGAAACCAAGCGTTACTCCGGGCCATACATGTCGGGAGTAGAGAGGAGGAGCTCCTGGAAAACTGGAGGTCAATTTTGGGAATGGGAATTTTAGAAACAGAATGTGGGCGACCTCTTTTCTCCACTTACTCTGGACTTTGGAAGAAGTGTTATCATCTCGGAAAGGACAGGGACATCGACAACCTCATTGCCAAGGGTAAGAGATGTTCTGAAGAATTTGACTCGGGTTGGTGCTATGAGACTATTCCGGGACAATTGGGACGTCCCTACCCTAAACCTAAACCGAAACATTTTGCATGTCCAATTTAGTGGTCTGATATCAGTAATAAATACCAAGGATCCCGTTCATACTTTACCATTTTACCGGGTCCCGTGCAGTGCAGAAAAACCGCACCCTTCTAGATATAACCAATCCACAATTAAAAACAATAACAAAGCCTTACCCACCTCTGTTTTGTTAAAAAGCAGATGGGCCTGGAGCAATGAAACCACTCGGAAATTAAGGAAAGAGAGAGCTATAGATGCAAGGCCGTATAATCGAGTATATCGATATTACCCTTATTACATTTTAATAAAAAATATATATTGTATTTTCAGATGGTGGTTGAAAGTTTACATTTGTAAGTTATGTTATTGCTTATAAAATGTGATTTGAACCCTAAATAGTGATTCGTTAGAAGCTTTGGTGTGTCAGACTGTATAGCGCAGGTCCGAAGTTGTGCTCTTCTAATTGTGTTAATTGGTGTAATTCCTAGGCACCTCTGGGCTTTGTGGTATAGGCCACTGTGGCATTCCAGGCACTCCACATTGCATCAACATGAGAACAGCCCTTAGCCGTGGTTTATTGGCCATATACCACAACCCCTGTTGCCTAATTACTTAAATAAGAAAATGGGTAGCCTATTAACAATTAATTTATAAGGAATTAATTGGGTGTAGCAACTGCAGACTGCCTCATTAACATATGGCAAGTTCATGTTTAGTGGAATAAAAATGGCCTTGTTTTATCAGGGATAGTCTTATCCAGAAGGAACACATTTTTAGAGTTTAGAGATACAGAAATGTAAACTACAGTAAAACTATAAGGAAAATAATACTGTATGGACTTACACTACATTTTCATAATTATTGACATTCCATGCACACAACCCCTGATCCATATAAATATAACTTTTATCAAAATAAAACACGAAATCAAGATTAATATATGTAAAATGAGATTCCAGTATAAGCTCCCTCCCAAACCTGTTAAACCTAACTTACATTAATATCAAATATAAATATGTGCACACCCTGTTTGCAATAACATTTGCGAAGCAGTGACATTGCAACTGATTTGTGATCACTGCCTTTATTAGTTTGATCGTATTGACTGACGTTTTCCCAAAATCTTGATTAATTGAAAGTGAAACAGTGTATCCAAATGACTGGAGGAAGAAACCATTATACCAGTCTTTAATTTACCACCTGATATAAGGTCCATAAGCGCAGACTATAGGATCTGAAGGATCTTGATATATACAATATGGATGAAAGGTGTAAGATCTCTTCCAATGTGTTCTACAATCTCATCAAATTATAGGAAAAGGGCTTAGTGCTGTTATCATTGCAAGTGTAGGATGCAAAAAGCGTTTCAATAAGTTTGATGCATGATACATAACATTCTTCATGTTAAAAAATTACAATATAAGGAGCTCATAAAGAATGTAGCTTTTTTGACAATTTTTGATTGTCTGTATGTTATGATTGTCTATTTGTTTCAAATCTGAAAAGTAGTTAAAAAGCTGCCAGTTTTACATATTGTGAGTTGTGTGATAAGCAGCAGCATGACTTGCATGGGCTTTCTAGGACAGATCATTGGCTTTTACCAGACTTGGCTAGACATCAATTAAAACTGATTGGCTGGTCCCTCCTTATCATCCAGTTGGGAGTCAGGGTTCGTCTTGAGGGATCAGCTAATACAGTTACACCCCGCAAACTACTAAAAAAAGAAAATGCACTCAATGGCCTCAAAAGTCCATGCTAAAATGTGCTTGCACCAAGATTAATTTGTCACTTTCCTCTCACAGTTCAGAGGAAACTATATAAAACCTGCCATCTTGTGGGGAAAATCCAAACCTACAGCCTGAAATCCTATTAGGAAGTCTGTTTCAGCGCCATGCAGAACATCAAAGTCTTAACTTGCAGGCTATGGGGACTATTGCAAGTAATTACATAACGATATTCAATGAGAGTGACGAAAGATAAATCAAAGTAATAGTAGGACATAGTCGAGTTTAAAGGGAGTACAACCATAGTTATTAGACAAGTCTCGTTCAGAAACACCTGCCCCGAGAACAGTTTGTTCACACCAGTTCTTGTCTCTGTGCAGGTATAGCCCAGCGCTGCACCAACATCAAGTACCACTTCTCCCAGCCCATCCGGCTGCGCAACATCCCTCTGAACCTGACCCATACCATCCAGCAGGATGAGTGGCATCTCTTACGTAACAACCCATTCTCATTATGACACTGATTCCCTAATAAGGTGTTCCACTCCCACCATCTTCCCTTTTTAAGTGGGACTTATGCTCATTCAATGTTTAAGTTGAAACTAGAACATACAGTGTTTAGAGAGGGAAACGGTGTATTTTGCATGATGGCTCAACCTCTCCTCTCATTCATGGCGTCAGACTTGCGACGGATCACAGCAGGGTTTCTGGGCATGGCGGCTGCCGTCCTGTTGTGTGGCTGCATCCTGGCATCTGTCAGCTTCGCCTGGGAGAGGAGTCTTACTCAGCATGTCTCTGGGCTGCTCTTCCTCATGGCAGGTACTGTAAACACACACACACACACACACACACACACGACTCAGGCCTCATGCGACTGTGTGTGAGTGTGTATGACGCTGTCTTGAAACGGGAGGAATGGCCTCTGTGTGGAGGTTCCCTGCTGTTCTCCCTTCTGTTTTGGTCCACGTAACTTCTGGTGTTTGGAGTTCAGGCCGAGGGCCTGGGGTTGGAGCTGGCTGCCTGGGAAGTGTTTAAAAATATTGTTTTCTAAAGCGTCTGTATTCCACAGAGACCCACTTTGGCCATTATTGGTCCTCACAAAGACAGGAAGCATGCACACACATATACTATCCTTGAGGTAACCTCAAACATCCTTCCCATCATTCCCAATATACTTTCCACACAGCTCATCGTAAACAGGGATGGAATTCTTTCCCCTTTGTAAACAAATGCTCTCCGTCTCTCTCCCACACTCCCGACCCTTGACGGCCTTTGACTTCCTAGGGATCTTCTGCACCATCTCCCTGTGTACCTACGCGGCAAACGTGACCTACGACCTGGCCAGGGTCCCTCCCTTCATCTACGGGCTGCCTGCCGATGTGGAGCACGGCTACAGCTGGTCCAGCTTCTGCGCCTGGCTCAGCCTGGGGCTGACCGTAGCTTCTGGGTGCCTGTGCACCACCTTCCCCGTGCTCAGCTGTCGCGGCACCAAGGTCGGGCAGGGCAAGGCTCCCCCTGGCAGCGGCGCGTGACGCCTCGCAGTGGTTCGCGTGAAACCGACCCGAGTGTAACGCTCACGCTCAGCTCCCCGGCAGGGGTCTGCAGGCTGGTGCCTGCATCTGACGGACCACCTTGCAGCATCTGAGCGGCAGCGGGGGCCTCCAGATCAAGACCACCCCCGGACATCCGTCTGATACCCATGAGCAGCCCGCAGGAGTCCTGAGTCTTCTGTGAAAATCCCATGTCAGCCATGCTTCTACCAGACCCTATATCTAAATAGGGTTATGGAACCATTAATGTCAGCTACTCCCTTGCCTTCAGGCCTTTTGGTGGTCTTTGTGAAATTCTGTCTGTGATTCAACCCACGACTGCCTCTGCATATTATACTGAATTTCCTGGGTGGGGGGGTGTTGTTCTGTATTAATCACTATAGATAATAAGAAAGAACTTGATTGAAGATGGACAACTATCTACTCTAATCAAAATGGATCCATCAGAATATATGGAGCAGCTCTCAAAAACATTCTTCTTTGGACATTTACACATTTTATTGTGTTAACCCTTCCTATGAAATCAATTTTGATTTCATGTTGTAGCACAATAAAATGTGTTAAGTATGAACAAATATTTCTGAGAGGCCTGTAGACTAGGCAAATACCTTGGAATTAATTCACATTCATTCTAAGATCTTACCTTAAACTGCTCCAATATTATAACTATGATACACAGCCTATTCCCTGACCTGATACATCCCATGTATGAGAAATGCATGTTTCTTTGTGGTGTTTAATCTACATGTGTCTTCTTGTTTGATTCATAAGTGTAAAAAAACACCTATTTTGTTTACATTTGTAGTTATATTGAATTGTTTCATCTAAAGAAACATATCTGAACCAAATAACAGTGGATGTTCTCAGCCCTTTGCCCTCAGTGGGGCTGGCAACACACCAGTTTACAGGGTAACAAAGAGAAAGGCGTTGGATGAAGTGATGTTGAGGAACACTGAGGAAAACCGTTGCTTTCTTAAGACTGTCATGTGGTACAATAGTGGACCTCAAACTAAAACTAAGGAAAAGCATTTGTGGATATTCATGAATGATCTCATTAATGGACACTGACCAAACCCCTGTGCACAAGCCAGAAACTCCACGTGGACATTTCTGCTAGATATAAACCCTAACTCCAGTGGACTCTTTGCCCTTGTTTCAGTAGATGTTTTCTGACATGTATCATTTAACATTTGCACTATTGCTACAGTGGGTCTTTGTTGTACATGATTCACGTGCTGAGATTCAAAAAGTTGAGCTGAAGCATTTCAGACTAATCCTTTTATAAAAGGAAACTGAGGAACACTTGAAAGATGCACTATTTCTTTCCAACCATTTGCACGGTCATTGGAACCATTGAATAGAAGAGTAGCTCTTTCAATTAAGCCATGTCCATTATAGAAGCATATACTGTATAAGTGTATATATTGTCTCGCTGAAATATAGAACTGTATTCCAGGGTTAAGTATACAGAAGACCCAGCTGGGTTTTTCTTTCCTTTTTACATTGGAAAAATACTACAACATAGAGTTTACCTAGGACCCATAACTGTAATTAACTGTAATTAAGTGTTATTGTTTCAGCCCTAAAAATGTTTGTTTTTCAGTATTACTTAATGGAATTGTTGCTAAGTGATAGTTTGAATGGATTTATTAATCATTGATCATACAGGCCACTGATGGAGTGGAGAGAATGTAATATTGTGGATCACTTCTCTGAAGAATTGTGGTTGCAGCATTATGTTATGGTTTTCACCAGCTTGGACTGAAGTGTGCCAGATTAAAAACATTACTGAAGCAGAACAGGCCATGTAAAAAGGTGGTAAATCCTAAAAATAATTAAATTCTGTCTCAGTCTTAAGAAAAATGAATCTGGGGATTTTTCTGCTGGAAAAATGCACACATTCTAATACCAAAGACAGAATGTGTTTCTGAGAGGTATTGAATTGTCCAGTGTTTGTTCATAATAAGCAGAATCGACTTCAAAATAATCTCCCAACCAAATAATTAACAGTTGTTATGACTGTCAAATGTGCTTACACAAAAGAACTCTGTAGTGTGAAGACATGGATAATATTTATTTTGTACTAAGGGTGTTCTGTTCGTATAGCCTTTTGTTTGCGACTCTATACGCTGCTATGAATATATTTCTAAGAAAACTAGTGTCTTTGTTACATTTAAGGAAAGGCGTATCTAAGAACACCAGAGTAACATCCAAGGATGTACAGGTATCTTTTCCCTCAATTCATCTCAAAGTAGTCAACTGTCAAAAAGAGACAGCAAAAACCTGGTCAACATGGGAGGGCAGAAAGGTTCAGCATGCTTTCAAAGAATTCTAAATGAAAAGCTGCATTTTTGCCAGAGAACACCTGGTTGAAGATGAAGACTACTGGAAATAATGTATGTGGTTGATACGGACAAGTCAAAGGTGCTGTTTGAGTTAATTTGCTACAATGTCAGACATTGTTGTTGCAAACAAAACGCTGCCTTCAATCAGAAGAATCACATACCAGGGATTCTTCTGAAAACGTGAGGCCATGATAAAAAGAAGCTGAAGCTGAAGCAAAATAACCAATTCATGCAACATGACAGTGACCCAAAACACTAGCAAATCCACAATGCAAACAATGCAACTTTTCATGGGGGGGGTACTTTCATAAAGCACTGGGGCTGCAATATAATGTTCTAAGCATATTTCATCCCCATGTGTGCCGCATAGGGACAAGAGAAAACTTGTTGTTAAGAAAGAACTGAACAATTCTTTACAAGAACATGGTGAACAAGTTAAAAAAGAAAAATACAAAGTTTTAGTGTAGGGAAAAACAAGCAAAAATAATGTCAACTTTCAGAAATATATTTTGATATATTTAATACAACTTGAAGTACATTGACTACATTTTTGTTATACTCTACATAGTTCCAGCGAGAACCAACATTAGTAGTACCATGAGAAACAGAAATCATAATTTGGCTCTGTAAAGTAACCAGCTGGATCTCAGTCCAGTTCGCAACAGACTTTAATGCAATCACCGACATAAAAAATATACACACATTTTCACCGAACAGACATTTTGTATTACATAATGGTGTCGCTGAGATCATCTGGATTTGTCAAATTGCAGTCACACTTTAATCATCAAGAAAATAAAAACCTTGATATTTATCTCAAAAGATTACGCTACATGTAAGTTAATTAATTTGTCTGTTGTCCAACTATCGCCCTGAGACTTGTTTCAGAGACTAAAAGGTGTACCTACAAACTGCAATTTGAATAGTAATACCACAAAAAAAGCTGATATATTTGAAGAACTGAACCATTTCCCTTTCCTTGGTTGAGTAGTTATTCTATTGTAAGGTGACATTTTTTTTATATACATCACCTGCGTACAAACCCTTGCTTTCACCCTTTTGTAGGAGCAAAGCCCCCACTCAGTAATGCAGGCATAAATAGAGATTTGACAACAGAAGTCTGAGGCAGCTGGCACTGATGCAGAGACAATCAAGGCCTTTTTTTTCTTGAAAGTAGTCTGACGTTCAGTGCTCCAGCAGAAAGAAACATTGAGACTAGGGTAACCACAGGTAAAAAATTCTGGCAAAATGCCCATTCCTAAGAAATGAGGCAGGTACGATGACCCTCCAATCTCTGATCCACAACCTATTCAAGGTATATCAACATTTCAGCAGTAGTAAAACATCCAAACAGATTTCTAATGTTTGGTAGGTCTTCTAGCCAGGTGTCACACACCAAATCATCCAAATATGCTGTTTCCAAACCACGCCTATAAAACCTACCCCAAGACTAAATGGAGTAATAAGAGTACAATATGTACAACAAACCACTAAACACAACAAGGCAACAACTCCTCTGTGCATTCAGTAAAAGTTACCTGGCAATTCAGAAGATTGGATCTGCTAATGTACTCAGCACACCCAACACAATCCATGCTACTGTCAACTCTGGGCAACAGTATGACTGAGTCTGACTAAGTGAAAGGATTCTGTTAACAATAATCCCTGAAATGTGTGAGATTATACCCGAAAATTCTAGAAGCAGTTTTACAAGATTTCCCAGAATCTCTGAGTATGTCAAGCTCGTACAGAGCGTACCCTCGCAGTCTTGATTAAACTGGGACGCCAATGGCCAGAGCTAGCGGATCATTACCGATTTACACATATTTTTTTGTTAGAAACTCTAACCTAATAAACTGTTCATGCAACTTTCCCAGGCCATCCCTCATTATCAGCGAAATACTGGGAGATTAAATGCTTTGCTGACAGAGAGAGACATTTTACTGATTAGATGCTCCATGATAGGCTGCTCTGTCATACTTGATGGACCACAGGATGTCTTTATGATTCAGTTTATTTTAATATGATATGCAGTTTCCCACCACTTGTCCACTAAAATGACATTCTGATTTTGGCTGACTACCCAAGTTGATGACATTTTAATTATTGTTATTTGTCAAACTGCATCATGTCATTATCATGCCTCCCACGTGAGGAAAATTGAACTGTCAAGTAGTTTTATGGTTTGTAAAAAACCCCGAAATAACGGATAAACAAACATGTTTCTTGATTCTGCTTGTTTTGATTTGATGGGACAATGAATTCTAGTCCCGTACACGGACCTGTAACAACCCTGTTTTAATTGTTGTTGGTTTGTATGTTATCTACTTTAGGGAACTAGTTTTGAGGTCCGTGGATTTTCAACTAAATGGCTTAACAATGCAGAAGTATACCGACACTTCACACTTGTATACAGTGGTCTGCAAAAGTTTGGGCAACCTTGTTAATTTCCATGATTTTCCTTCATAAATCGTTGGTCCTTAGGATAAACAAAATCAGTTAAATATATCATATAGGAGACAAACACAGTGATATTTGAGAAGTGAAACGAAGTTTATACCATTTACAGGAAGTGTGCAATGATTGTTCGAACAAAATTAGGCATGTGCATAAATTTGGGCACTACAATCAAAAAAAATTACTCAATATTTAGTAGATCCCCTTTTGCAGAAATAACAGCTTCTTAACGTTTCCTATAGCTTCCTATGAGGGTCTGGATTCTGGTTGGAGGTATTTTGGACCATTCCTCTCTACAAAACACCTCTAATTCATTCAGGTTTGATGGTTTCCGAGCATGGACGGAAGTCACACCACATATTTTCAATAATATTCAGGTCTGGGGACTGAGATGGCCATTCCAGAACGTTGTACTTGTTCCTCTGCATGAATGCCTCAGTAGATTTTGAGCAGTGTTTAGGGTCATTGTCCTGTTGAAAGATCCAGTTCCGGCGCAGCTTCAGCCTTGTCACTGATTCCTGGACATTGGTCTCCAGAATCTGCTGATATTTGATGGAATCCATGCGTCCCTCAACTTTAACAAGATTCCCAGTCCCTGCACTGGCCACACAGGCCCACAGCAGGATGGAACCACCACCAAATTTGACTGTAGGCAGCAGGTGTTTTTCTAGGAATGCTGTGTTGTTTTTCCTCCATGCATGAC
>JACXGJ010008235.1:0-27853 GCA_016801105.1 Esox niger | reverse complement strand
CAGTGTAGGAGTACTGCGTTGATAACAGTGTAGGAGTACTGCGTTGATAGCAGTGTAGGAGTACGGAGTTGATACCAGTGTAGGAGTACTGCGTTGATAACAGTGTAGGAGTACTGCGTTGATAACAGTGTAGGAGTACTGCGTTGATAGCAGTGTAGGAGTACTGCGTTGATACCAGTGTAGGAGTACGGTGTTGATAGTAGTGTAGGAGTACGGTGTTGATAACAGTGTAGGAGTACGGTGTTGATAGTAGTGTAGGAGTACTGCGTTGATACCAGTGTAGGAGTACGGTGTTGATAGTAGTGTAGGAGTACTGCGTTGATACCAGTGTAGGAGTACGGTGTTGATAGTAGTGTAGGAGTACTGCGTTGATACCAGTGTAGGAGTACGGTGTTGATACCAGTGTAGGAGTACGGTGTTGATAGTAGTGTAGGAGTACGGTGTTGATAGTAGTGTAGGAGTACGGTGTTGATAGTAGTATAGAAGTACTGCATTGATAGTAGTGCTGGAGGAGTGAGAGCTGAGGGCAGTTTCCTCCAGAGTTAAGAGCCAACCTGGAACCCATTAACATGCAGGCAGAGATCTCACGGGGACTCCCAGTACAACATTGTCATCAACTCTTTCTCAGATACACATGTAAATGGCCCCCTGCTACATTTGTCATGCATATTTCAGATATACAGTAAGCTACTGGTCCTGAAGATTCTTTAATCATTAATAAAGTGTTCAAGAGAAAGTAGCTAGATGTATCTATACATCAATGTATAGTTCTTTGTAGGTTCTTGTCTTTAATGAGCATTATGCCATTTTCCACGGTGGGGCTACGTTTCAGTCAATTCAAAAAGTCAACTAGATTCAAATTCAAATGTTTTTTATTTGAAAGTATTGCACAGATTACAAATGTTTGTATGATTACTGAATTGAAGAGTTGAAATGGAATTGACCCCAACCCTGCAAGATAAAACCTTCAAAGTAAACTAAAACGCTCAAACTAATGTCCTGAATATTTAGTTTCTCTTTCTCTTCTCATATGGACAACACAAGCAGCTTACTGTGTATCTAGAATAATTATGTGAAATGTAGCCCTCAAAACCCACTAGAGCTGTAAGTTAACTTGAAAACTTTTAAAGAAATAAGATAATAACAGACAAAGTTACAACATTAGTGCTTTGTCTACTTACTGTGATTCAGGTTGTCAATAAAGACTGTGGAGGAGAAAATGACAGCAAAAGCTCAAACTGATGTAAAATCCTTCCAGTCAGTGGGAGATCCCAGAGTAATTGAATTGAGGAAGAGAGAGAGCAAGGTTGATCTACACTGGGAAAGGCAGGAGCAACCTCTCAGTGAGCTTTGCCTTAAGGAGGGATGAGGGCACCCCTTATTTGGCTATGAGGCAACTAGCCCATCCATAATAAGATACAATGGTAGAGACTAGATGAGCTTCCAATTACACTAACTTCCAAATCAGATTGATAGTGTGATAGTTTGCTGATTCATATAAGGCAACTAGCATTCTTTTAATATTTAATGACTTGAGATATTCGTTTTTATGAGGAGAAAGTATGCAACAAATCGAATGTCGACAAAAAGCTTCATGCAGTGACATGATTCAAAAGCATAATTCTAGTTCCCTATTAAAATGTATTAGACCAATCTCGTTTTGATCTTAATAAAACTGACACACTTCTAAAACAATTGCCAAGGGTAAACACTATTTAACCATCTACTGTGTATCACTGACAAATAATTGTGTTTTTTATTCTAGCTGGCCACTAAGAGTTAGCTACAACAAGCTAGGCACTATTTAACCATCTACTGTGTATCACACTGACAAATAATTGTGTTTTTTATTCTAGCTGGCCACTAAGAGTAGGCTACAACAAGCTAGGCACTATTTAACCTGATGTTAGATATACACCCTCCTTAAAATCACAAGGATAAGCATTTGACACAGTTAGCAGATTGTTCACGGAAGTCTTTCTGTTATGTTTATCCACTCACTTTATTGGCATTTCTAATAAGTCTGTGAGAAAATGAAACCTCTGAAAATGAGTGTGTGGGCGAATCAAACCTCTGAAAATGAGTTTGTGGACGAATCAAACCTCTGAAAATTTGTGTGTGGGCGAATCAAATCTCTGATAATTAGTGTGTGGGCGAATCATCTCTAAGCCTCCGCAATGGCTGCCCACCCATGTCCTCAGAGGCTGTGGGAGAAGATGAAAATGTCACCTGGGATGGCGGGCCACTTGATCTTGGTCATTATCCAGCTCTGCCTGCCGTTGCCATGTGAACCACTTAGAAAAAAAGCAGTCAGTATTTCAGCCTTTCTTCCCTCTTGAAGATCTTTCTGCCACCTGGGGCACACTGCAACGCACAATGTCCACAGTCCGCACTAAAATTTCCGCTCAACATATTTGAATGAAACACCTTCTGAACTCAACAGCCTGCACTAAACCTGAACCCGAGTGAACATTGCAGCGTTGTCATGTTTTTGTCCTTGCACACCGCAACCTATTTGGCAGGAAGTGAAGACTTAACACAGACCATAGACAATCCATTTAATTCAAGTGGGAGAATTAATCCATTCCATGCCTTTTATGGATCAAAGGGAAGGACAGAGCCTAAGGCACTTGCTTACCCATTAAGACCTTTTAATACAATTAAATAAACTGCATTAAAGTAATTAAATTGCCTTGAACGCTTTGTACCCTCCGTGGTGATGTTTCAGGAACGAGGTGGGGGTATTCCTTTGGCTTTCAAAGAGCCAGTGGGGAACCAAGGTAATGGTTAAGATGATAAGTACTGCCACCATGTGGCAAGTCATAGAGGTACACTTAGCGACTAGTTCAGCGTTGAGCCTAAATCTGCTGATATTGTAACGTGATATGGTACAAGAAAACTAGTTACTATCAGGATGAAGCCATACGTCCAGTCTACACCCTCACCATGAATGTGTTCATTGTTCTCACAAACACACACACACACACACACACACACACACACACACGCACGCACGCACGCACGCGCACACACACACCCCTTTCTGACAAGGTGCGGAAGAACAGGAAGTAGCTGATAGATGACACTTAACCAGGCATCCCAGTTGCATAGCGACCAAAAAATGCAGTTTGGACCTGTTCTTAAGAAATCCAATCACAGCAAGTCCTCCAGAAATACTGCGTTTGGTCAGTAGATGGCAGGACCAACTAGTTAGTGAAAGCTGGCTTTCCACAGCCTGTGCTCATGTAAACAAGCAAGGTTTTAAAAAGGCCTGAATGACTCTACTGGACTAATAATAACCTGATGACCTGTATGTATTTCACAGCCTCTGATGTAAAAACATATCGGTCTCTGGTGTAGCCTATAGAATGTCACAATTGAGTGACGAATAAGAAACTCTTCACTCTTGAAGGAGACTCCAGTTAATGAGTTGTTTTGCATGCCTCATTAGAGACATTGACCAGACCAGAGGATAAACACAATAATAAATAGAATTACGGTAAAGTTACTGGAAAGCAGGGTTCAAATCCTATTTGTAGATTAGCCCAGGTGTCTCGCATAGAAAGTTGCAATTGGCCAGCACCGACAGGGTTTGAGGGTCAGAGGTTAGAAATCTAAAACAGCACCTGGCCTGATATTCCTCTAGCGACTCACTGTGGCGGTTATTAGAAAATACATCTTTATTTGACACCGGGTTCTAATCACAGCACTCAAGTCTAATTGGCCTATATCCCTCCTCACCCATCTACATGCCAGCTAGTGTAGTAAGCCTTCTGGATAAAATGTTTGCTGAGCATTAAGTAACCCTTGTTTGGGTATTCTCCTTGCGGAGACAGGCACACAGGTTCTCAGGAGGTAAATCTGTACAGTATTCATCAGAATAAAAAGGACTGAATGATCAGAATAAGGAGGAAGACTGAATGATCAGAATGAAGGACAGAATGATCAGAATAAAGAGGAGGACTGATTGGTCAAAATAAAGAGGTGGACTGATTGGTCAGAATAAAGAGGTGGACTGATTGGTCAGAATAAAGAGGTGGACTGAATGATCAGTACCATCAATATTTTAAAATCAGGCAACACAGCTACAGGGCATCACTAACTCCTGCAAACTCCACTTAAAGACAGCTGGATGTCTTTAATTAACACCCAACCAATGGGAGTCCTAGAGAAACACCCAGATTGTTCACATAGGGAAGCAGTGTTGACTTCCCACCCTCTGTGTAGGAGAGCATCTGGCCAAACAGAAGGGTGTTCCTGCCCCATAATCTCTGCCTAAGCTACATCCTCCAACTGGGACAAAAATACGCTGCCTCGGCACATTCCACTGTAATGGCACGACACAGTCCTATAGAGCAGTGAAAGAATGGAGAAGGCCTCCACCGACTGCTTTCAGTCACCCAGGCAGTATTATAGCGATCCTCACAGACCCAGCGCCATGTCCTTACTGAAGGCTAATTTGAGGAGTTACTGGCCTGACACAACACATAAATAACAACCCTAAAATATTTTAGTACACACAACTAGGGCGTTCACCTGCCAATCACATGTTAGGATTTCATCAGTATGACACTCACTAAAATAATGGACTAATTTCCTGGTGCCCAAGAGTTAGTATTAACAGCAGTTACTTCTAAGTTCAAAGATTGGGTTTCTGAAAGCAGGAAGTTCTCTTCTCCTGTACTTCTCTTAGAACAACACCTGCCATTTTTTATTCCACTTAGCTATAAAAATAAATAAATAAATAATTGAAGAACCTCAAAACACAAACACTCTCACGCTCTCAGCATTTTGGTAATGGATGTCTCAACATAGACCTACATAAAATTTACATAAATGGGCAAACATTCCCGGTATTCAATATCATTCAACGGTGTTGTCTGACATATAAATAAAAACATGTATTTATAACATGTTTTGTGGTACATGTATTTATGCCATGATTCGCTTACTCACTACCAATTCTTTTCACACTACCATTTGTTACAAAGCATTTAAACAGATGCTAAATCAAGGATATTCGTAAGATAAAAGAAAATGTGTACACTTCATTAATTCAACCATCTGGTGTCTCAGATTAGTTTGAAACAAACTGGCATTAAGGTCAAGAGTTGAGTTTGGGGAGACACAGTGGTGCTAGAACTGTCACGTTTCTATGTCTCGAGTTTTGGGAAAGTGCAAAGCAGATTGTAAGTATGACACATCCCACATAGTCCCCATTGGAAAAGGCAGCATGTGGGTCATGTCATTATGGGTAATCAGGTCGTGACATTATTGTAGATACCGATGGCAAAATTTATTAACACAACTAAATTTGGAAATGCTTTCAAAACCAACTGTATGTTTGTAAAGTAGTGCTAGCTGGTGTATTGCACTGTGTTGTTGAGTATAATGTGACTGTGTGGAGATAAGGTGGTTTAGTGCAATCAGGACATTTCATTAAAGCACCTAGCCCTATTGTCTCTTCCCTTCACTTAATGATTATCTAAAATGAAACGTTTGAGCATATTTGTTGGAACAGCTTCCTAGAGGGCAATGACCTCTGGAGAACAGAATGTCCCTATCCCTATTTTCTAACGGACTCTCCCTTTCTCCCGCCTGTGAAGAGGCCTAGTTAGAGACATTGGTGTGCTGAGAGAAAGATTATCTCTCCATTATGAACTCGAAAAGCTCCCATAGCCCACAATCCAAGGTGTTAGAAATCAGAGCTCACAATTAGGAAAGCCAATGCAGAATTTTGCAGACATACATTTGTAGTAAATTGTTCTGACCACAAACACTTTCCTTACCACGAGAAATCTCAATCTCAGCTACCCACAGTACAGTAAAAACATCCCATAGGATTAGAAAGGTGCTGCTGTAATTACCATTTTCTAAAAGGATGAAAATCTAGGCCTGGAGTGTTGTACACCCATCTCAGACCAGCATTGCATGTTAATTGTTACTGAATGCAGAGTCAAGAGTTAACGTGCCAACATTGTTTACTCTGCAGTTCAGAGCTGGCCATGGGTGAATCATATTTCTTAAGGTCCTTAACAACAACATATCTGCTTAAAACTGAAAGCAGTGACATGTGGCTGTTTTCATTGGTTTGGCTGAATCACTGTCAACAGGCCCCATAAATCCCACTGACCTTTACACTCTGGTTGACTGTCCCTCACTAGTGGGACCCTGAATGGCACTGCAGTAAAGTCACTGCCTGAACTTTAAGACCAATGCTGAAATCCATAAGCCAGCACTGTCCAAGTTTGGGGCACAAGTTGCCTCAAGGCACATGTCGTGGCTCAGTCGAGGTAGGATTGGCCAGAAAGTGTGTTTCTTCCAGGGTATAAGGATTCCAGTAACTTCCTTGTTGAGCAAGCAGCATTTGAACAAAATAATCTACAAATACAGCAAATGTCTACAATTTTGTGAAGACATTTTTTTTATAATAATTTGAGTAAAATGTTAACAACTCGGAACACTCCTAAATCTTTCCTATGGCCCATCTTTAGCAGACTAGATACGAACACTTATTATCAATTAAGTCGCATCCCTTTGAGCCTTGTCCTCCTGACAGGGCTTTGGTGTCAGGCTTCTACACAGACAGGACTGATGCATTAGTGAATCCAACTGCAGGCTGAGTTCCTGTAGTTAAGGGGAGTTTCACTGAGCCAAGATGACTAAATCATGTATACATACAGTATGTCAATGTTCAGATTTCAATAACATCATCCCAGATTAGCCTGGTGGTAATCCCCCGCAATACAAGCCACTTAAAGCTGCAAATAACAAAATATAACAATATAACAATATGAGGCTTTCTATTTCCTTGGTGTGGCTGGGAAAGTTTCCCTCTGCTGTTAATTCCCAGATCTTAGCACTTTGCCGGCTTCAAACATACACTCAACTTACTGCAGCTCTTTGAGACAGACTTCTGCAAACCCCTAATGATCATGTTTACTCTAACAGTGGCTAGTGGAAATTCCTGACACAGGGTCTCCTTAGGGAGAATTATCCAAATAGATTACACAGGGCAGTGGGTCATACTGCTGGAGGGCTGCTCAGCGCTGTATTTCCGCCCTGTCAACATGTATTACACCAAAGCTATTAAAAAAAGTATTTAACAGGATACTTAAAGAAGCCAACAGCTTTGTTTGCCATTGCCTCTGGTTACATGTAAAACACCAGTTGCCATGAAGATATATGTATGTGTACACTTACAGAGAGACATTGAGAGTTGACATGACAAACTTCTGTCTAGTATGTAGCAGGGCCCACAAAAGCAACAACTAAAAGTTGTTTGATTAAGAGCGCAGGTGAGCTAGGCGTTGTGTTTTACAGGTAAACACACTGGTGGTGATTAACTTTTGGCCTGCTCAGGGCAGCTGCCGCCTTGTCTCTTCAGACAAACAATATAGTACTTCACAAGACAAGGCCTTGATAGGATTTTACAATCTACATAAATAAATAGCGTTTACTCTGATCATATCACAGAAACAAATAAAGAGGTTTAAGAGAAGGTGTCATTTAAGTAAAATCAACAAAAGCATAATTTTCAACTATTATGCTGACTTGTTAGAAAGATGAGGTAACCACAAAGTAGATTCCACACTTTCGTAAACCTACTCAGTAAACTGGGTAAGGCTTGATCTTTCACTTCCCTTTCTCCTTCTGAGTTCACCGTTACAATGTCGCCCCACTTGGATCCCTTCAAGTGGATCCAACTTGATCTCATTTGCCGTGAAAATAAACAGAGGAGCATTTCGCACCATAGACTTTCTCACAGAAACCTCCACATAATTACTGTATGGTCAGAAACTCAGGGGGGTTGGAGGGCAGTCATAAGAATCAGTGACCATTCTGTATGGTTCCTATGGCAACACCATAAGCACTGCGCAGATTGTGTTTTGACAGGCGCACTGCATTTTCCCCTCTTCATTGGCCACATTACTAGCCATGATGCAAGCCTCAGACTTAATGCAGCCCATATTTCTGCACCACAAAGGACTCATAAAAACCCTGTGTTTGTAACCACTGTAGCGACCGGGTCCGTCACCGAAGTCTCTCTCAACACAGAGGTTGCTCTGTTGCGGTGGTGAGCATATGCACACAGCGGAGCAGATCTGTGCATGGGGCACGATAAATGTCCAGGGCAGTGGTTCAGTCAACACGCATATGTAAAGCCAGATGACTGCATTTTCTCCAGCACTATTCTTCTAAATGCTCTGTGACAGATTCTCTCGGCACCACAAAATCTCAAACTGCATTTGGCACGTGTTAGTGTTCCATAATGAACCATAACACTGAACTGGGCCTCCTTCCCCCTCTCTGTCCCTCTTTCTCTCCCTCGTTTCTCTGGATATAACTTAAATGCAATGGTAGCTCAGGCGTTTAGTATTACTGTTACCAGAACTAACTGCACTTACGGTGTCATTTTTCCTATGTTGCTGAATACTGTGGACAAAGAGACAGTGTGACTGTGGTTCTGACTGTTAATCTTCCTGCAGAACGAAACAGACAGTACGTCTAAATCAAACAGATGAGAAACTATGAAAAAAAACACACCACATTTTTGGGGGATCAATGATTACGTTTCATTTCAGAGACTAAACACACACACAAAAAACACAAATGTAAAGAATGACACCAGATTTAACTTTTTGTGGGGTTGGATTTTTTTTGGTTGACTTTTTGCGTGTGGAAGTTAAACCAACACCTGCATAAGAGAGGGCTACTGCAGCCGCGCAGAGCTCTGATTACAGACGGTGCTTTCAGGAAGTCTGTAGCCTGAGTGTGAAGAACAAATGCGCTTACCTCAGAGAGTCTAACCCTTTGGAAGCCGAGAAGCCTTGTGCAGACTCGCAGGCTGAGGGTCAGGGGCTCGGCACTGCGCCCTCGGATTGATTGGACGGTACTCTCATTGGAGGGCCACCGATGAACAGCCTCCCAAGCCCGCTCTGCAATGTGTCCTGAGAGCATGGACCTCACGATGGCCTTGGTGCCAGTGCATACAGACTTCTTGACCGTGCGATCGCCTTTGTTGTACCTTCTTACCAACACGGTGGAGCGCTCTTTCCTGTCCCGGATGAATTCGCTGTCCGACGGGCCAGAGTCACTGTCACTCTTCTGAGGGATCGTGGACTGCTTGGAGGAGGAGAGCGTGCCCTCCGGCGGGGCCCTGCTAAAGAAACCCTCCACGGTGACCCTGGTTTTGGGTCCCCTGTTGAGCCTCTCTAAGCTGGAGTAGCCATCTTTGAGGTAGTGCCTGCAGGAGTCGACAGTCCTCACTGGTGTCCCCTGCGTTCCTGCCTGCCTCGTGGAAGAGCCAGAGAGTTCCCACCAAGATGCCACTGGCAGGCTGCTCCTCCTATGGCCGCGCTGGCAGAGCTTCGTGTCTGGGCAGAGGTGTTTCGTGCCAGTTGTGGTGAATTCCAGCTGGCAGGTTGATCCCTCTGAGTAGCTCTCCTTTGGCAGGGCGCCAGACCGGGGAGTCACAGAAGAAAACCCCTCTGCCGTCTCAGCCCTGGTTGCGTCACCTCCACAGACAGGGTCAGCCTCCCGGCAGGCTGACACACTGCTTGCTGGATCAGTTGCTGGATAAAACTGGGCGGAGCTGGAATCCAACACTGCAGTCGCCCACTCCCCATGAGATGTGTCACCAAGCTTGGCTGTGGCACTAGTGCTTTTAGCGAGAGTGTAATCCCAGGATTTGCTGTCGGCATCAAGAAAATTCCCCTCCCCACTGTCATAGCCTAACTTCTGATACAGACATTGGTTTGAACAGCAGCCCTGGTTGCTAACCTCTGGATGGTGAGAAAGCGGACACACATGGCTTTGACTCGCAGGCTTGCTGTAGTCCCCGTTGTTTATGGTCTCGGCTGACAAAGTGGTCGACAACGCTGTCCCATGACCCACAGCGTGTCCTATGTCCTCAGATGCCATAGTGACGATGTCCATTGGGCACTTTCCAGCAGACAGCTTCAGGTGGCAGAGCATGTAGAGGTGGAGGACGGGATGGCGTGGCTCAGGAAGACAGACAGCCAGTCATGCTCCCCCAGACTGTTATGGTAAAAAAAGCTTTTCCAGCTGTACCAACCAACCTGGTGAAAAACCCAGCCTTGGAAACTGAACAATATCCTGACAAGAGCTTACATATCTCTTATTCAGAGTGTGGTGTGTGTGTGCACGTGTGTGTGTGTTTGTGACAGCAAGCCAGTCAATGACACCTTGGATTGCTGCTCCCCAGTCTGGCATTCATGTTTTATGGACCTGAGAAAGCAAGAGAACACACATAAGAATTAGCAACACAACAGACATTCACATACCATAAGCAACATTCCTCTGACTTTGCTCTCACTTAGTCATCCTAAAAAATAACTGAAGAGGACATTAGATAGTCTGTTTTATCTGGGAAAACAATGCAAACTAGGCCAAACTATTCCATTTTATCAGGCCATTAGGATCAAGCGCAGCTCATAGTGTTCATATTGTGCAGAGACTTTGTTGAGACTGTCATCATGCAATGGAATGTCAGTTATCACAACCCGGTCCTGTTGTGTCTCTGCAGCTACTGTTTGGGTTTCAAACTTCATTGGTTTTTCACACTTGCACCAGTTGTCTGGATTACTAGGGGAGAGGTGCAGCCTTGCCTGAATGAAGGCCTGTTTTGTCAGAGACACTCCAATCTTTCATCTTTGTTCTAACTGGACAATGTCCAGAAAATAAATGGTCACCTCTCAGAAAACCACACAGCTTTTGAAATCTCACCAAGCAGCAAATCCCACTGAATAAAGCGTGGGTAGTTGGAATGTGAGGCCTCCATGTGGGAGGACCTTACCGGTTAAGATTATGGTGGATAATTGTGTTCATTGATCCTGGGGCAATTTAGTAAGTAGGCTAGGCCTCGACGACTGCTAACTTCCCACACCCACACAGGAGACACACAGTAAATCAAGGTGACTGACAAGCAAGCTGCTTTTTTTCTAGGCTCAAAGTCATATTCCGTGAGGGAAGAAATTAGCTTTAGCCACTAGAAAGACCATCTGTTAATTTATTAGCTTGTTAGTTTGCAGCAATTTGTATACAACAGAATGCAGTTGGCTGCCTGGCTTTCTGTGGTCTTTAATGAAAACCTTTGACATTCCAGAGATGACATAGAAAGCGTGTCCTACGCATTCAAACTTTTCGGTGTAATCTTGTTGTTACAAAGTAATGTGTGAAATTCTGATATCTATGTGGAGTTTGAGGTCCAGCCATCTCAGTCCAATGTCAACTGATCAAAGTTCTTTTGTTGTCAGCCCAGCAGTAATTATGACAACGAAAACAAAAACTATTGGGTCAGGTTGCAAAGACAGTCCAGAGACAACAGACAAACATTTACACACTTCCTACATAATTAATTTGTCAGTCCTTACCTGACAGCCTACCAGGTCTTGGAAAAGACTAGGTTTCTGTTGAGAAAGCTGAGTGAACTATTTTAAATCCAGTTTCACAAGAGCGAAACCTTTCTCTGTCATGCCGTACTAAGAACTGAGTGCTCTGCTGTAAGAAACCAACACATTATGACATCTGAATTGAGGACTGAGCGATTGGGCAGATAGGACAAGACAACAGCCAATCAAAGCAGTTGTAGAACTTGTTTATATGGCCTTTGGCTCTATAAACAATTCTCACAGATAAGAGTTATGAAGACGCATGGAGTTCACATGGCAAATAGGAATTTGCTATATTTGAAGCTATAACATAAAGCATATAAGCTCATTGCAAAGCGAATTGTAAGGTACTATTGTGATTCATAACTTCTTTTTACTGTAAACAGATATGCTGGGTGTTTCTGCAAGATTGTTTGCAAAAAAAAACTAAAGAAAGTGCTTCTGTTGTCATACATTGAGGAAGGCCATCCCACCTTTTTGAGAGAAAATGTCACTAAAGTCACTAAATATATATTGAGAACCATTGTGAAAAAAGCATGTAATTGTTTAAGATTAGAAGTTGGTGCTTAATTATTGCTAGATTATATCCCCATAATTGAAAATAAACGTGTCTTGAATTATATATTTTCTAATATCAAAAAATACTTTCTGCACATTCACCAGTGATAGTAGAGTCTTTGCTAATTTAGAAAGGCAAATAATTTTAGGGTATTTGTGTACTGACATTTCTATCTAAAATAGCCAACTCATTCCAAACAATTAACTACTACCTTGAACCTGGTAGTGAAATAAATATAGTGTTTCTTTAGTAATGAATTTATGAAATGGCCTCAGCATTTTTTGGTCAATTCTATGACAAGTTGCCTAGTGGGCTAGCCCTAGCTGCAGTAGCTAATTAGCGAACACAGAGACAAGAGCTCAATAATCAATTGGACGAATGGTGCATAGGATTTACGAACGCCAAGCTTTGCATGATTTCAAATGAATCAACAGTAATCTAGCATAACAAACTACAGCTCTGATGTGCAGTGGAAAATGTGCGCACCTTTGCAAAGTGGTTCTGTCAGCTGCTGCACTCTAATACTTTGAATATCACCTGTTAAACTTACTGCATATTTTCCTATTTTACACTTCTTTGTACACGTTATAGCCATTTTGATAAAAATACATTTCAATCTTGAATTGGCCAATGCTTGAAATGAACTCATCCATCTATTTATCAACAAGCTTCTCTGGAGATCTAAATGATGACATGGACATCTGCAAAATATCCAGAACATTTGGTTTCAACCACAATTAGTTACTTCTAAAAGGCTGAGCATGTGAGGAATGTTGGCATCTAACAGCTCCATGAAAAATATGTAGAATTGCAGGAAATGTGCTTTAAATTTACAAACTTTTGTATTAGTACCTTTAAGAAATATGTAGAATTTAAAGAAAGTGTCTAGCTAAGGAGGAGCTTCTAAAATGTTCTACATTCTGTGGGATGATTGGCCAATGTTTTCCCATTGTCACTCCCCTGGCCACACCCCCTGAAACACCCTTGGCCAAGCCCACAACCTAAGCCCCTTCTTAGACCAGAAAAAATATATATAAACACCAACACCATCATGTGCTGAAACAAAAGATTCCCCAAAATGTCCATATGCAGAAATAATTTCTCTCACATTTTGGGGACAAATGTGTTTAAATCTCTGGTTGCATTTCTCCTTTGCTATGAGTACCCATCCACTTGACAGGTGCGGCATATCAAGAAACTGATTAAACAAGTTTTTGAGGGTGCGTACCATTGGCCTGCTGAATGCAGGGAAGTCCAATAGAGGTCTTGCCAAATGAATTAATGTTCCCATACGTCATTTTAGATAATTTGTCAGTACAAGAGCCTCACAACCGCAGACTAGGTTTAACCACGCCAGCCATGGATTTCCAAACCCCATTTATTCATCTATGAGATTGTCTGAAAACACCTGGTCAGCTGATTAAATGGTGGGTTTGCAAAACCAAAACATGTCTGTACAAACTGTCAGAAATGGTCCCAGGAAAGCACATCTGAATTCACCAGGGACTTGCAATGACATCCGTTTGACAGTGCTCCTGTCAGGTTGTTGCACCAAGCAATTGGAATCAACTCAAAAAATCTTCTTCTGTCACTATTGGCACTTGTAAAGACTAAATCCCTAACTAATACCTGTAACTGCTTCATGTGATGTGCTTGTTCAGTGAAGTTCTGCCATGTTGTCCTGTTGTCTTTTGCAAACATGTTTGTGTCCCGCTGTATTGTTTTAAAATGTAGTTCTGCCAGGTCAATGTTTTATCATGTATGCGTTGGTCAGGCTGCGTTTTCTGCATTTTTCTTTTGTAGTTTAGTGGTGTTTCTTTGCTAGGCCTGTGCTTTTGCCATGTGCTGTCTGCCTGGGTTGCCTGTTTCATATGAAATCCTATTCCCATTCCATACATTCCCTTCTGCCAGGCCAAAATTGTAAATACAAATTTGTTCTCAATTGACTTGCTCAGTAATATAAAAGGTAAAATAAAAATGGGTGAAAGTGCTTACCTTCAATGGCCACTGGAAAGCCTACCGTGCAAAATCTTGTTTCTTGCTAAATGTTAATATTTGTTCAGTACATTAAGAAACATATGTTTTGGTAGGTCTACCTTTAATTGTTACATCATTTAACCTCCTCACAGGATTATTTCATATTTAATATTTCCATGTGGTTTTGTAAGAGGAAAAAACCCAAGGAAAATCAACAAATTATACCAACACAAGCAAAATAATTTCTCCATACTAAAACATAAATGTTGATTAGTTAGCAACAGTCTTTATTTTTTTATGGTAGATGTTAGATAACAGAGACCCAGACCAATTTTCCAAAACAAATTTCCCCAAAGTATACCTTTTGGGGGATGTTTGAACTAAATGCTTGCACTTACATTTTTCACTTTTTAGCATTAGCTTTGCTGATAGTTATTATATAGACTAAAATGTGTTTACTATTGCTAGTTTGTGTGGTTGTCGCAACCACATGTTTTAAGATGAACATACTAACTGTAAGCCAATGTAGATAATCACATTCTCAAAATGTAGAAAAATAGAAATGTATATAGAAATGGCCTTAGTCTAAGCCTGCCTACCTGATGCAGGGAGTCCTATGGCTAGATCAGGAGTGTGATGTCTTTGTTAGTTGGACACAGTAAGTATCTGTGTTGTGAAATTGAACCTTAGGCAACACACCTCCCAAGTCACCAAACCAGAAACTCTGAACATCCTGCCAGAAAGACGACACTCCTTACATAGACGCAGAGATTGCGATAAATCATGTCTTACACTAATGCCAGGAAAAATTTGTAGCTGGGATTACAACAGACTATAGACAGGTTTTCATGCTATTTGAATTATATATTAAAGCCGCAAGCACTGTTTCAAGGGGCCAAGTGGGGCACAGGAGGCATCTCACCACATGCTCTCACAAGAGAAATATGTGGACAACAGAACATTTATTACCGGAACTAAAGTGTACTCTTGTACAAAGATTACTGTAGACAGCTAGCTAATAGCCATACAGCCTACCTATAACGAAAACCATGACTCCAATCACTCCATAGCTGGTTTGTTTATTTAGAAAACAGCACGTAATACAATTATTCTCTTAAATCTATGAAAATCATGGTATTACAGAGTGGATATTAATTGTTGTGCCATGGCTGAAAAGTACTAATTGGATAAACATTTCCAAGAGAAATATGGTGGAAGACCTGAGAGGGGAATCGAACCAGTGTTACAATATTGAAAGACTACTCTGCAGCCTGCTGGTAGCCAGTGCACCTCCATATAGTTTCCAGGGGTTGTGATATATATTACCCCAAAAAGCATAAATGGATACATACTTCAAAAATCCACCAGAAATATTTGCAATATAACCGTTAACAGTTGTTTTTTGCTTGCTATAACGTAGCTACTGATGGTTGTAGCCAGCCACGTTGTTGTCCATTCTGAACAAATACTCGAACCCTGGTCAGCTGTATTGCAGTCCGTGTCTCTAACCTCTACGGTATTTAACAAGGGATAGTTAGCCAGTCAATCACTCAGTAAAAGACATTCGCTCTTCGTGGTCGGCTCCGCTTACACGGTCCAGCAAAAACATTGTGAGTACAGAGTGGATAATGTGTGTGTGTTATGTGTAGGCGACATAGTGTTTGTGGGGAGGAGTGTGGTTTCTTGGATTTAAATAAGAATGTCTGTATGCTGAGTGACTGGAGAATGTGTGTGTGATTTCATGTTGAGATAAGAGTGTGCGAAGAGAGACGAGAGAAAGTGTATTTGGAGGGGGTAGAGGATAGGGTAGGAATATGTGTGTGGAGCAGAGTGCGTCTTGGTGAGGAGTGAAGGTAGGAGAGTGTGGATTGTGTGTGGAGAGAGAATATAATGTGTGTGTGATAGTGTGGATGGAGGAGAGCGTATGGGCGTATAGGAGAATGTGTTTGGGTGGTTGTGGAGACAGAGGAGATGATGGAAAACAAGTGTCTAAGACACACCCTGATGATGTGTGTTGGGGTAGTGTACGGGGTAGGGAGTCAAGAAAGAGGAGATAGGTTACATTAAGTATCAAAGATACATTATGTTCTGATTAACTTCAATAGCAAATTTTGTGTCAAACTTGAATGGCAGAATTTCGGTGAATATCATAACATCGTGACATTTATAGCTGCTATATAACCCTAACCCATTACATTGTGAATAGAGGCAAATTGTTGAAGATGTTAGTCACCTTGTGTTAGCAAACTAGCACTAGCGACATGGCATTAGCCACACAGTGTTAGCCACTTAGCATTAGCAATATTTCTTTAGTCACATCAAACAGCGTTAGCCAACTGGCACTAGCCACACAGCGTGAGACACCTTGGGCTAGCCACATAGCACGAGACACCTTGGGTTAGCCACATAGCACGAGACACCTGGGGTTAGCCACACAGCATGAGACACCTGGGGTTAGCCACATAGCATTAGCCAGCTAGCATTAGCCACCCTGCGTTAGCCACTTAAACTTGAGCTTGCTAGCCATCTGAGTGACAGCTAAAATCCTCTTCCTCTAGCGTCACACGTACACACAGTGGCCAAAATGATATGTGTTGTCATAATTTTTTGTATACCAAAAATAAATAGCCAGTGCATCCACACTGGTCTTGATTCATGTGCCAAAAAGACACAAAATATTTATTGCAAATTAGCATCAATCATCATCTTGCACTTTCATCAAGTGCAGTCAAACATTTTAAATGATTAATTGAAATTAATTGCATTAATACTAAGTTAATCACAATTTTAGAATCTGGTCAAATTTGCCCTAAATAAACACTTTTCTGTTGTTAAAGTTGTGAATAGTTTTATATAAATACTTTGTTTTTCTATGAGCAACAGATAGTGCTTGACTGGTAATAAAATAAGTGAAGGAGCTGTGATTTTCCAAAGCAGTCCACTAGACCGGGGTGTCACAGCCCTTAAGCCAGCCCCCAAATAACCACAATAATTGAACATTTTATTTGAAGCCAATGTTACTCAAAATACAAGGTTGTTGTTGTCTGATCACATAGTTCTACCATCTCCTACCATTGTGATCTTAATCAAGACACCAAGTACTGTAACTGCCATGTTAGGCATTAACATTAAATAATGACAACTTAACATGCTACAGTACAAGCAAAGTGTGGATTTGCACAGTTGGAGAAGTAACACAGAGTAACGGGAGGCACCACTGGCGTTCCCATTCAACAGATTTTTGGAAGGAGATGGTGAGTCAGGGACATAAGGAGAGATATTCCAATTTTCGACAACTTTGAACAAACACATCAGTTGTCCCTACCTTATCACAACACAACTGATGGACTCAGAAGTTAAGAAATTCCACAAATTAACTTTTAAAAAGGCCTACTTGTTAACTGAAATGCATCATAGGTGACTTCCAGGTTGAGAGCATGAAAAGAGTGTGAAAAGCTGGGGCCTACTTTGAAGAATCTGCAATATCAAATGTATTTACTGACACTTTTTAAGTAACCAAATGATTTTGTTTCATAGTTTTTTATTTTCATTTTCATAGTTTTGATGGCTTCACTATTATTCTACAATGTGGAAAACAATAAAAAATTAAGAAATAGCCTTGAATAGCCGTGTCCAAATGATGGCCACGATGTATTGTTTTGTCCGTATAGCAACACATTGTCTGCAGTATACTTTTGTTAATAGGTGCAGGGTTATGATAAAAAGGTATAATTTCCATCACTAAGAAACGATCTAACAATAATCAAAATGTCATAATGCATACCCACTCCAGTTGTCATGGGCATACACTCTCTATTCTACTTCCCATCCCAAGCAGCACTTCTTAATTGGGAGGCTCTCATATTAAACTAAATGGTGTCAAAAACAGACCAATGTGCATTACAAACCATGGATTCACATGTTAGGTTGTGATTTGGAAGTGGTCAGTCACATCAAACAGTGTAGATTGCATACTGTGATGCAAACAATGCCCATTCCATTACAACCAATTTACAGATAACAGCAGTTTTTACTGGAGTAGGCCTACAAATATCATGTTCATTTACTAATGCAATACTGAAGGAGAACAGAATTGTTTAAATAACTGAAGTTACTGTTATTTGACAGTCGGCATTGTAGGGCTACCTAACTGCAGCCATTCTGATACGATTCTTGTAAAATCGCTATTAGTTCAAATAACCGGTAATGCTCCTGATAAATACATGTTTCCCCCAAACCTCTATTAAATCTAGTGATATTTTAATTAAACATCATTATTTTTAGCCGCATTTCCCGCTTTTAAAATGAGGGCCAAGTCAAGGGACAGGACACAGCAATTACAGATAGACCACCAAGACTGAACACGAGTTATCATCCAGTGTATAGACTTTCTCTTTGGCCACTCTTTTCAGAGGTAAAAAAGCAAATGCATCACTAGAAGAACTGATCACATTCTTTATGGTTTTATTTGTTATGAGACCATTTTTAAGGTCAACAGCATCACAAAATGTACCCAGTGCCAGATACTGTTTGGGCAAAAACCTGGTGGCCTCTGAAAGTGGATCTTTCAGCAAGAGAATAACCCCAAGCACACTTCCAAATCCACAAAGCGCGGTTAACTGGCCACCAAATGAACACAAGTGTCATTACCATCTCTTCTGTCTTGAAACCCTTTGAAAAGCTGTGGTTTGAATTGAGGAGGCAATACACAGCGCAGACAAAGAATACAATGCATTTGTAAGGATTCTGTGTGGAGAAACTGTCTAAGATTGCCTAGAATGATGATCTATTTAATAAACAGTTCAGAACAGCTCAGTGCTTCTGTACATCCATAATTTTTACCCCAAACATAACCCCCCCTAACCCTAAAATGATACTCTCCAAGGATATTTTGCATAATTGGATATCTGCATAAATATTTTTTACTGCATAAATATAGCTCAATATTTGAATTATGTATATAGCCATTTTGCCAATATATCGATTTACCAACCTAAACTACTTGGGGCAGTAAATAATTGACAGAGTGGGTATGCACTGTACAGGACACAGGAAACAGACACATTTCACCTTATAGGGTCTACTAGCTGTATAATGTGTGTGGTTGCCATTTAGAATATTATCAAAGTAAAAATCTAATTATTTCGAAAAAAATTACCTATCTAAATAAATTTCAGTATGTTGTGTATCACTGTAAATAAATCAGAATACATGTATTATCCCAGGCTGCAATACCATTAATACATTTAAGGAATTTGGTACCGCTTCGCGGTACCAAATTCCCCAATTATTAATTAATCATTGGGCTTAATAATTGGGGATTATTTCTGAACACATCCAAGTGATGACTCACTGGGAAAGTGATTAACCAAAACTCACAAAGGGAGAGAATTAGAGTGCTGCTGCCTCAGCCAAGGTGGAATTAATCCCCTGTTAGGAGTTCCAAAAGACATGTCATGTGACAACAATGCAGTGGATTTCTTTCATCCTAGAAGATTTAGTCAATGGAACTTCAAAATTAAAGTGGAACACAACTTTCAAAGAAAGGGTGGTGAAAATAGAAAATGCATTACAGAACATTATTTCGTATGTTGGTTGGTGGGATTTTGCAATGACAAAAATGATTCATTATTATTATTTAAGGTCCAAAACATGAGTGAAATCCAAAAACCTGAACCAAACAGAATACATTTTATGAGCAAGGCCTGGCCTGGGAACATCTGGAATTGATTAGAAAACATGGCAGCATGCATTAGTGAAAAATGAGAAACCCTGTGCGATATAACAGAGAGAGTGCTAGTTCAAGAGGAACAACCGCTAGATTTGGAGACAGAAATCATTGACTAACAGAAAATGCAGTGGATTTGTCTTCTAATGCATTGCTCTCCAACTGTTTAATGGTTTCAGCCATTTGTATAAAGGGCACCCAAGGCATCGCACCAATGGGGTCAACCTACACCTTATGCACTTTTGAACTGATACAATTGTAGTGGTATGACAGTTTTGTAAAATCTTACAGCTAGTATATCCATGGGAAAGACTGAGATATGACCATATTGCTTAAACCTTTCAAACCTTAGATCTGGAAGTGCAATGGGTGAAGGGTTAATGGGTCGATTTGGGATTGGGCAAGCAGCACTATCAGGAAATAGCTTTTGAGTAAAATGTTCTGATTGATTGCTGCTATTTTTATTACTATGCATGGAACTTTATCATTCATTAGAATGAGTTTTATTCTATTATGAAGAGTAAAACATTTGTATTGTAAATATTAGTTCATTATTGTTAAAATTTTCACTGTTTAAATACAGGTAAAAATATTTGGCAGGCTCGTCAAAGAAGAGGGTGATCAGACTATTACCAAATAAAAATAACAAAAAGTTTAAAGTTTGGAATAGTCCTATTCAGCCTAAACAATACACCCCTTCCCTTAAGACAGTACCTTGGGGGTAGATACGATGCTATATCCTTTCAACTAAACCCATTAGCATCACTTTCATTTTTTCATAAATGTCAGGACTAGAGTAATTCATAGCCTTCGCAATGACACATATTCCTAAACAGACGATCGATTTAGACGGTTCAACTTTTTGATAGAGCCTTAGCTTAGAATCTAATTTCAATTAAGGGGCAATCATCAAGATGACGCACACAAGAACAGACCAGATCAAGTCTCTAACTATAGACAGTAAGTAAATCGATAGCGGCAAAGTGATAAACAAAATGCACTGAAATTCGCCACACAAGCAGTTAACTTTCAATACAGATGTTTTGCCAAGGTGGCACGTGCATTGGCACCCAGACCTCCAATTTTATTTCTACTCATTTACGTTTAGCAAAACATTTACATTAATTATCTCCCAGAAAATAAACACAACTTACCAAATATTTAGCCAAATGTAGTGGTAAATCAACGTCCAGTCAGATATTCTCGAAGGAATTCAAAAGTTCTGCTCCTCTCGAGTCACGAAACCGTGAAAGTTGCTGAGTGAGATACGGAGCTGAGCCAAAACGCAACCCCTCGGAAGCATTGTGTTGGTAGTCGGCTTGCTGCAGTGAGGACAATAACCGTCGGGTAGTTACGATAAGTAGATTCAAAGCTATGAGCACTGTCACTACATTGGAATGTCTGAGGCAACGGTGTTTGGCGAGCCCATTAGTTACAGTGTCCCATATACATTTTGTTTTGTTCTGTCGACTTGTGGCGGTAAAAAGTGTCATTTTTTTCATTCAGGTAGAATACATGATCTTACTATAATTTACGTTGCTTGCAATTTAAATGAAACGACATATCAAGACTGGTGGTGGAAAATGTTGCCTGTCTGTAGTTCTAGGCTGAGTACGTTGTTTCATTTTTACCGATAATGTCTACTCAAGTTTGTGCATGTCAATGTTGGCTTAAACTTGGATTTCAGTTGTAGAATGCATCCCAGTATTTGCATAATACCACAGTATTAACAAAACGTTCAATTAAATACAAACGATACTGTAATACAATACCAGGGTGTATTCATTACGCTAAACAAAAAAAATCGACAAAGCACTCTGTCAACGTTCCCCCATTTTCTGCCTTAAGTATTAGGTTTAGAGCAAAAGTTACAATTGAGATAAGAATTAGGTTTAGTTTAGGCATTAGGGATAGGTTAAATTTAGGTGTAAACGTTGGGTTATTTGCGTTGGGCAATTTGGTTTCCCAGTTTAAGTGTGTGTGTGCGTGCGCATGTTGAGGACAATTCCATAATGTCATTATAATTGACTTCAAATTCCAGGATAATCTTAATCCAGAGATACTCTGAAAGCGTTGCCTCATCCTCACTCTGGCGACTCCCTGCAGTTGGTTAGGCTCTTGCACACTCAACTGTGGATCTTGGTAGAGGATGGGTGCCTTCCGAAAAATGTGCACAGCTGCACCCGCCCCCCCCCCCTTTTCACCATTAATGGGAACTCCATCCAGAAACAGTGCATCAAGTACTGTAATCCAGATTGGTACGTGGTGTTTAACAGATTTATTTGCACCATACAGTGTATCTGAACTACAGGTAATCAATCCTGATTCTTTGCTATACTGTACACTGTGCAGCATAAGTGAGACTTAAAGTAAATTACTACATTACCATCATTATTACTCATTAAAGGATAGCTCAGTTTACTTCAGATGTGTATGAAAAACAAATATTGCTTTCATAATTGATTTCTAAAGGTTATTTTGACAGAAAGGGCACATAAAATGTTCCCCACAAAGGAAATGGTACAGATCATCATATTTGTAGCTACTATTTCAATTATTCCAATTTTATTGGTGTTGTAGTAATTGTAGTGATCCAGGTAGTAACATCTTCTGAGCACATTGGATGATTTTAAAGTGGCTCCTGCCCTCTGCTGGCAACATATTTTATACCACTGTTACACACAATATAATAAACCATGTGTCCCACCTACAATACCCTGCAATACAACAATACAGAAGCTTTTTTATTCAATGAACGGTTAAAAGGAGACCACCAAAAGGTCCTTTCAAAGTGTAAAACATCCAACACAGGGTAACCTGACAATGGTTCGCCTTAATAGAGGTACTGCTTTGAAAGCCTCTGACTCAGTGCTTTTTGAAAACCTACAGGGTGGTCTTGTTTCTACCACTGGTCAGAAGTGAGTACATTTAGCCAAGTTGGATGTCCTGTGTGTAACAGTGTAGTAAACATGATTCTGTCAGATCTGATGAATGACAACAGCAGTTGAAGCCATTGGGATATACAGTATGGGAAAACATCAAATGTAGTTAGTTCAAAAGATTAGGATATATATGTATTTGCATTTTATTTATTTATCTTTATATAAATACAAAATATCCTTCATTGTGCCTAAATATACAGCTTTCAAAACAACTGTCATTATAATAAAATATCTGAAATAGTAATATAAATACTGCAGTATTATAACAACATTGATGAGCAACGATTTACTAAGGCAGAAAGGTAGTAACATTTGATTCAAGTTCAAAATTAAGTTGAAATCTATATTGTCTCTTTTGTGCATGTGTCTTTAGTTCCCACAATCACATCAGTATCAATCAAATCAAACATGAAACACTCAAAGGTTAAATTATATTGTATATCTCAGTGTACACACTGAAGAGAAACATATTGTAAAATATGGTCCCATAAAAAGTTAAGTCACTTGAAGTAGAAACAATATCAGATTGTCTAAACAATTGTAAAAAAGAAAAGAGGACAATATGCAAAGAAGAACATTGAATAAATGAATGTTTTGTTTAAATAGTTCATAGTGTTACTATTTTGTGTAGACCTACCTGAAGATAATTTAACCCAGTAATGTTAAGAATATATCTTCTAGATATTTCATTTCATTCCATTGATAAGTCAATTCATTCTGAGAAAGTGCTTTTAATAATGCATAAACGTATGCATTTGATTTAAATGTAATACTATCAAACAGCATCGTTGCAAGAAAATCAGTAGTTTCTATTACTATAAAACCTATACATAACTGACACTTCATGTATCAAAAATGTGCAAACTCAAGTGCTTAGTTATAAATTACTAGCGACATTTTCAAAAGGAAGGCAACATGTTTTCTGTGGTATAATTTCATACAGCAATTTGTACAACTGAACTAGGCAGGATAAATGTCATCTGAATGTAAGCATTATTGCTATCCAGCAAGAACATTTGTAGATATCCAGATATTTTGGTGATACATGACTGAAAGTGCGAAAAAAATATTTTAAACATCTTTGATTTAAAAATAATAATAATTTCACCCTGTCACACTAAAATTTCCACAACAAATCAATTCTGACCAGCAGTGGAATAAACTGAAGTACATCAGATAATTTTTTACACAAAAATACACTAATATAACGTTTTGCAGATAACCTCACTGACCTTTCACTGTAACATTTGGATGTAATATTGCTTTTTTGGATGCACTGTAACACACAGTAGCTGAACATTAACAACAAGCTTTAGTTGATTGTAGCAAAACAATATCCAGTGTATTTGGTATTGCATGAATCTTAGGTCTTTCTTTGGTGAGTACTGATGTACCATTTCCTTAGAGCTACACCACAGGTGCTGATGACCACACAACACGCCCCACCCAGACTCCACAGGGTGGGCTTCTGGTTAAAGAAAATGAACTGGAAAATGAAGGCCAGAACCACGTCAACGGTCCTCATCAAGGCAACAGGGCCAGCCTTCTCGATCTGAAGTGCTTTGGTGAGGAACGTTTGGCCAGCAATGCCCAGGATTGCAATCAGCATAAGGATCCACCTGTCTCTCCCACAGAATGGAATGGTCCATTCACCGAGTATGAACAATGTGATGACACATTCAATGAAACCAATGACTGCGTAGTACCATACAGACAAAAAGTAGTGGACACTTTTTCCCATTTTCCTGAGTATAACAAAAGTGCAGGCTGCTCCTATCGCTCCACCGAACGCTGCAATGGTCCCCTTGAGATGACTGGTGTAGTCTCCCTCGATTCCCTCTACACGAGCACCAAATATGAAGGGAGGCCTGGCTATCATTATGACACCAGCCAGGGTGAAGACAGTGAACACACAGTCCCAGATTGTGCATTTCTCTTTGAGGAAGATCCAGGCTAGCAAGGCAGTAAACACTGGGTTGCTGAACATGATCACTGTTGCATCAGCCAGAGGCATCTGCTGCACTGCATAGAACAAAAGGATCATGGCGTTGGAACCAACAAACCCTCTCATCACCAAATAGATCCGCCTGTCTCTTGGTCCGAGGAAGCCCGTCCTGAAAATAGGAAATTAATATATGAAATATTTTATTATCACAAACAGCATTTGGAGGAAATTCCTATTGTCTTGTAAGAACTTACTTGTAGTAGATCAGCATAGGCATCACAAACAGCATTTGGAAGAAGCAACGAATGGCACTGATTTCTACAGCATGGACTCCATCTATTGTTTTCACCAGAAGAGCTATAACAGAGAAGAAAACTGTCGCCAGCAGGCCATAGAAAAGGCCCAGACCTGGACAACGCTTCTTCTCTGAGGACAGGAGGAGGACAAATGAACTGGTTAATACACCTTAAGATGATTTTAATTTCTTGGTCTGAATTGCTTAAATGGGGAGATTTATTATTAAAAGTGTGATATAGAATGCCACATTTGGAATCCCTGCAGAAGCTTACAGATACATACTGACTGTACAAAAAGCAAAAGGATGGTACACAGGTATGGTCCTGACTAGAACTTATCAAGAACATACACACACACACTAACAAACCTCCAGTACAATTGTACTACACTAGCCTTATGGAAAACAAGGAAGGATGCAAAACACTATTATTAGACATGCTTTTGTTTCATTTACACCCTCTGGCCAGGGGCTTAATGCTAATTGTTTTCTTAAGCCATGAAAGTAAAAAAAAAAAATAGTCATAAACGACTATGTGCTTTCTGGTGTAAAATTGGGACCACAAGCCAGGATGTTTAGAACTGTACGTACAGTGGATATCATAAGTATTCACACCCCGTTTGATAAGGAACCTTCCCAACGGTCTAATCTCTTTTCAAACTTTCACTGACTGACCTTCATGTCCTAAAGTAATGATGAACTGTTGTTTCTCTTTGCTTATTGAATATTTATTGGCATAATATGATCTACTAGAGTACAGTCATACGATGTTCTTCTGTATACCTACCCAAATGCATTAAGGAAAGAAATTCCACAAATGTACTTTTAACAAGGATTTTTGGAATGCATTCCAGGTGACTACCTCATGAAACTGGTTAAGAGAATGTATAGTGTGTACAAAGTTTTCATCAGGAAATATATTTTGATCGGTTTAAGTTTTTTTGTTACTAAATAATACATTGTTTTGATATCTTCACTATTGTATTCTACAATGTGGAAAATAGTGAAAATAAAGAAATACCCTTTAATGAGCAGGTGTGTCCCACCTTTTGTACTTGTACTGAAACTAAAGATGGATGTACCACACAGAAATAAATCTACATGTATGACCTAAATGACAATGTGAAATGAGATAACAAATATAGAGGGTAAAAATATTTAGTATATGCATTAAGGCACTAACTTAATTTTGCAACAACAAGTCAGAGGATGATTCATTTTTGCCTAAATGCAAAGATGTTAATTTGGGACAAATCCAAAACAACACAAAAAATACTTTCATTGTTTTAAAGCATGTAGAGAGGCTATGGGTTATGCAGAGAAAAAAACACTGAATGTCGAAAACCACAGGCCATGATCGCAGCCTAAACAATTTTGGAAAAAATTACCCAAAATATTGTGTTCAATCCATGAGTGGAAGCTTTTAGCGATTCCCTCAAGAACACTCAGATGTAATCACTGCCAAATGTGTTTCAAACACGTATTGACTCAGATGGTAGGTCTATAAAAATATATCAGTGTTTCATTTCTCTCTCTCTCTCTATCTGCCTCCCCCCATCTTTTTCTTTCCTTTCCAGATAAGTAAAAAAAAATAAGGTTTTGAGTGAGGAACAGAAGGGTTAAAATTAAGAGAACTCTGCAAATGGAGCGCTTCAGTTCTTCACTCAAAGCCTTTCTTTTCAACTTTTTTTGAAATGGTGAAGTGATCTCTTAATTTTTTTCGGAGCTGTATGTACATCAATGTATACTTTCCTTTTCAACTTTTTTGGAAAGGTAAGAAAAAGGTGCAGTGGTCTCTTAGTTTTTTCCGGAGCCCTATAATATATATATATATATATATATATATATATATATATATATATATATATATATATATATATATATATACACACATGAGTGTCTGGAACACATCTGGCAATGGTTATATCTGAAGGTGCAGTGGTCTCAGAAAATATGAAAGTCCGATATCCGTGATCACGTATGCAATCCACCGTAATTGTTCCTTGTAGGGAAATGCTTCGTCATTCAATCCCTTTGAGGATGATCAAAATTATAAACCGGATTACCATTCAATTATTCATAAAACGGATGAGTAAGAGGTAAAGCGGCGACAATGTTCACTATTGTTATCTACTTGGATCTGTAAGGGCGCCGGCGCCAATATATATTACAGACAATTTTATTAGCGAACAGCGATTACGTCAGTTACATAACGTGCTTCTACGGAGGTCGTCATTGGCTATTGCACGGCTTATTAATTATATATTTTTCATCTAATCCAAAGTTCAATCACAAAATATGGAAGTAGGAACAATCCTATTCGGGACTATATTAAGAAAGTCAAGTGTGCCAAGTAACGTTAGTTGTGTTATATAATTGTTTTCTAGCTTTAACACTACCTTTGGCAACTGTGGCTCCTGTGTCCGTTGAGATGGGATCCCCGCCACCGCCAAATGTACTACACAAGAGAGGGCAGAACATTTCCTCCGCACTGTTATCCAGTGCTCTAGTCCTTGCCTCATTATTACCCCGCTCCTCATGACAGTTACTTTGTAAATAAATCCTCCCAGTAGTGTGTTCCTCGTTGTCGTCGTCACCGCTAACTTTGTGAAATACAACTCTGATGTCCTCCTCTCTACTGGGAACGACCGATAAAATTCGTCTGTCTATACTATTACTGTCTGTATAATCCCCCATTGTAAGATGCAACAGGTGAGCATGCCTTTGACGGGACTTATTATTCCTTTCTCTGCCTGAGTGAGGGAGTTGTCAAACCGGTTTAATATGTAACCTTGGTGGCCACTGTAGCATGCAATATTTACTTTAACCACAGGGGGCAGCTCTCCAATGAGATATTAAAGAAGCATAGCAAATGATGGAGACCTCTAATCTTATGTCAGGTTGCGCTTTTTTGCTGATACACTTCATTGGGTAAAGTTTGCTCACTATTTCTGGGTTCTTAATAGGAATCCACTGACTGTAAGACACTTCAG
>JACXGJ010008234.1:0-27854 GCA_016801105.1 Esox niger | reverse complement strand
TCACCCCTCGGAGCCTGGTTCCTCTCTAGGTTTCTTCCTAAATTTCGGCTCTCATAGGGAGTTTTTCCTAGCCACTGAAGTTCAACACTACTGTTGTTTGCTCCTTGGGGTTTAAGGTCGGGTGTTTTGTGAAAGCACTTTGCGACAACTGCTGATGTAAAAAGGGCTTTATAAAATAAATTTGATTTGATTTGATTTGCTAGCTTCCCGATTGTACTTCTGCCGCCAGCCCGTGTACCGACTCTCCGCCTGTCCCAGACTACTCTGCCTATCGCCCGTCTGCCCCTACGCCGCCGAGTCGTTAGACGACTGACCTTCCATCCCCGTACTCTCCGCCTGCCCTTCTCCCTCCTGCTCCCTGTCCGCGTTTGGATCCCCACCAGCACCCGTGACAGTATCAGGCGTCTGTTTTAAAAAACCACAAGTATTATCACAGTTATAATTGGTAAATACAAATAAGAGAAACTATATTATTTAGCCAGACTCAAGTCAGCATTTAGAATACAACATCTAATTTATTATGGGGAGGAAACTCGCTTTAGCTGTATAACCCTCTTTTTTAGGCTATATTGGATTAAATTAATCAGTCCTCATGGGACACCGCGTGTCTGCTTAACATTAGTCTATGTGTAATCTTCATTCTACCACTTATAAAATATATAAGGAGAGAGAAAACACAATTCTTTAACTTTTTAAACCATGAGACTATTTTACCAGATTAGAAAATCATTGTACCAATTTCTAATTCATCACTAGGTTTCACATGTACCCATGTGTGCTAGCAAAATGTAGCATGTAGTAGGCCTGTTAAAGCCCACCCACATTGTCATTAGACCATTAAGGCCTAACTATTCAAAACATTATCTTCAACGCAATAAATACGTTTGACTCCAAATTACACAGTGAACATGACAAAGCACAACAGAACAGGCTATTTCTTGAATACCTATTAAAACATGTTCAAGCATGACAGAACAAAACTGGCTATTTCGAATGCCTATTAAAACATGCTATATATCATCAAGTGCTTTTCAAACTTCATGTAATATTTAATTAAATAAGCTTGGCTATTACCGAGGAAGGTGATCAGGTTTCCTTGATAAGTTCCAGCTTCATTCAATGGTTAGGTATGACACGTTTTAGGAAATTAACATTTAGGAAATCTATGAATCAATGATTATGAAAGCTAACGTCAGTTCCTAGTATCGTCCATAATTCCAGGATCCCATAAGAGTGACTCCATCTCGAGACTACGGTATGTCGGCCTGGTAGTGAAACAGAATGAATCCGTGTCCATTCGGCTTGTCTCCAGTCCCGCATTACGATGGTCGTCCCCTCTCGGCCATCTTAACTTCCCATTTTCTTTTCTCTTCGTATGTACCACACACACACACTTCGTCTGTCCATATACAACTTCCTCAGAATCCTTCTCGTTTAGCCGGAAAACTTTCTTTTTCTTTCTGTCAATTTCGATTCCAGGCATCATTGTTAATGATCCTATTCGTTCATGATGGTGGCCTATTCGCGCCATGATTTTTAAACATGAACGCATCGTGCACGTCAGAGGCTGCAGTCCTCTTGTTGCAAGTTTACAACTGGACGACATTATATTTTGCTTGAACAAGTCACTGTATAACTGCCGAAAATACAATATCACTCTAATCCTCTAAAGGAAAATACAGTATCATACTATGTCGACACGAAATACACCGGTCAACGCCCCACCACGTGAGACGGACTATCCGCACCCACAGATAGATTCCACACGATAAACACCGCGGCCTAGTCGGGTCGTCATAGGGCTTCTCTCCAATTTATCTACCCCTAGAGATATTTCCCACGATTTTATTCGTGGCCTAGCCAGGGAGTAACTAGGACTTTGCGACTACCAAACGCTTTTGCAATCTTGACAGTTGCGTTATATGGCGTAGTTTCACGACTCACTGTTCAGTTGTTCTCAGCAACCAGTAAACAGGAATAACAACATCTTCCCTGCGATTGCAAATAGAGCCCCTTAGCTCTCCAATTGAAGTTCAGTAGAATTGTTAAAACTTGTCCATCCGGTCGCGGTACCAAAACTGTTAGAAATCAGCCATGTCGTATAGTGGTAGTAATAATAACTCGCGTAATCGGTTGTCAAGGGAGAGAGTATTCAATGTTTATTGTAGCATATTGATAGTCTATTAGCACATGATGTTACAGGCTCAAACTCTTCCCTACTCTCTTTGTCTCTCTCTACTCTCTCAACTGTAATGTGGGGTACAAGCTGTGAAATACCTTGAGGGATGTGTTTACCTAGCAAAGCCAAGACACTAACCCCCACACCAAATGGTCAATGTAAACATTTCTGTGGTTACCAGAGTGTAACCAACAGGGAGAATCTTAACTTTCTGTTATTCTCAACATCTAGGCACATTCACTTCTAATGAACCATACATTCATATTGTAGTTGTTAATGCTCAGATCCTACACAGGTAAGTAAAGTGGCTAGTTACAGAGTCATGACTGTAAAATTAAGACCATTACACGCAGCAAATATGAACGTTTGTGTAAAGAACCATTAATTAAGGAACCAGTAGGTAGTCTGAAATAAAAGGTTATTAAGGGAGAAGGCTAATGCTGAATTGCAAGTAAATGTTACAACAGCATTGCTGTAAAACTACATGGTGTAGAATTTTAAATACTTTATTTGTACAGCCCGGATGTTCTTTTTTTAAGAAAGGGATTCCTTTTAGCCACCCACCCACAACTAAGACTTGTTGGATACCAGAGAAGTGCTCAGTTCCTGACACATTTCTACAGAATGTTTAATGTTTGACATTGGCCTATTAGTATGTTCCCTAATGTGCTGTCTCCTTGCCTCATCAATAGTTTTGAAGGGAAGGTTTGGGGCTTTACACAGAAAGTATTAGATAATTATAACAATCTTTTTCACTCAGAAATAAAGCTGGTTATTGTATTATAGGCTAAAATCATGTAGCCCACCTCCTTTTGTTAACTCACATCATAAATACCAACTCCTAGTAACTGAAACCTTTTCACGGAGACAAACGCAGGGGTGACAAAGGAGCTTTTAATGTGAACTGCAAAAGAAATGCGCTGTGCGCTACAGAATACAAAATAGACTATACACAGGAACATGGAAAGTCACAATACAACAAGGACCGACAACGATGGGGAGAAAATTCCTGAACTGAATAGGTGGGGGCTAAACACAGTTGAAAGGAATAAACCAATTAACTGAATCAAGAACAGGAAAGACCAAACCAAGGACACACAGAAAACACGAAGCGGAACAGTTCTGTCTGACTGGGACCATCACAGTACCCCCCACTTCAGGCGCAGCTCCAGCCACAAGACGAAAGGAATAAGGGGCGGGGGGCCGTGCACAAATGCGGTGGCTCCGCCTCAGGACGGAGACCGAGGACAGGAATTGGCGGAAGCCCTGCCTCCTTGCTCGGTCCGGAGCAGGGAGAGCAGGAGCTGGCGGAAGATCAGGAGCTAGAGCAAGATCAGACGGGGTATCAGGAGCCAGAGCACACGGGGGACCAGGAGCCGGAGCAGACGGGGGATCAGGAGCCGGAGCAGAGGGGGGATCAGGAGCCGGAGCAGAGGGGGATCAGGAGCCGGAGCAGAGGGGGGATCAGGAGCCGGAGCAGAGGGGGGATCAGGAGCCGGAGCAGGAGTCGCCGGAGCAGGAACAGCAGGCGGCGGCCCGGCCTCGGGAGGAGGATGAGGCAGCAGCTCCCCCTCGGGAGGAGGATGAGGCAGCAGCTCCCCCTCGGGAGGAGGATGAGGCAGCAGCTCCCCCTCGGGAGGAGGATGAGGCAGCAGCTCCCCCTCGGGTGGAAGATGAGGCAGCGGCCCCACCTCAGGAGGAGGAAGAGGCAGCGGCCCCACCTTTGGAGGAGGAAGAGGCACCGGCTACCTCTGCTGCCTCCATGGAATTCGATCAGTCATTCTGTGAAGTTTTCACAGAAACTGAAGCAAACATAGGGGCGACGAAGGAACTTTAAAAGTGAACCGAACAAACCATGAACTGCAGAATACAACATAGACTGTCCACAGGAACATGGAACGCCACAATACAACAATGACGGGGAGAAAATTGCCTGAATTAAAGAACCATACTAACAAGGTAGACAGAAACAGGTGGTCGCTAAACACAAGTGAAAAGAATAAACCGATAAACTGAAATGAGTACAGGAAAGACCAAACAAGGACATGACAAACCAAGGACACACAAAAAACACAAAGTGGAATGGTGGCTGGATGTAACAACTTCTAATTCTAATTCTAATGGGGATTTTTGGTGCTGGAACAAATACCCTTTTTACATAATTTAGAATATACATTTTATAGAAATTGAGCAGTCAGAACCCCAAATAGAAACTATGGGCACACTGATGCAACAGTTTACCTTTTAAGACAAACTCTACATTTGTTTTTCACTAAAATGAAGATTCTGACATCGCATTTGATATCCACTGTACCAGAGTGATGGCAAGAGGGAAGTGTGGATAGAAAAACAGAACTGAAATGTGGTGGGGGTTGTTTTGTTTTGGACATGTTTTCAGGGCCATAAAGTATATATCTCTTGACTGTCAATATCCCAAATCCAACTGAGCATTTGTTTCATATGCTGAAACCATAAACAAAGGCAAAATGCCCCCAAACTAGTATAATCTGAAGATGGCTGCAGACATGCCTGGCAGAATATCACCAGATTATGATACTGTAAGATTTTAGAAGTTACACATAAATTGGAAAAATAATAGTGTTCCCGGTCATATCAAGGGAGAGATACATTCAGTTATTCATTGCAATTGCAGCTTAGTTGTCTTCAGCATAATTGTCATTACCTTTAGCATAGTTGTCGACCATCTTATCATTAGATCGTTGTTTTCACTGATAAACACAAGATAGGCGTGTCTACCTAAAAATAATCATTAATGCTGTGACCCACAGATCACTCTACCCGTGATTCTCTTTCTGAGAGAAACCAAACACAGATGTTCTCGTGTTCCTTAACTTAATCTAAATGAGCTAAATTGTAACATAATTGTCATTATCTAGTGTCATCTATGGATTGCAAACTTCAGGCAATTATTGCATCTAAAGGAAATGAGACCAAGTTCTAAACATGGCTACTTTATTGTACATGTTAACTGCACAAATACCCACTAAACAAGGAAAATATGCAGAAAACCTCTCAAACCTTCTAAAAGAGATTCCTCCAATCTGAATGGAAATAGCCCCAAAAAACTGTCTGAAAGGACGCACTTGAAACCATGTAGAGATTATATAACTCTAAATCACAATCTCTTGAGTTTACTCAATAGATCCAGGCCAAAATGAGAGCACATAATGTATTTTAGTAGGTAGAATTAAACATGTGATCAATTCAAATTCAAGATTGGAAATTAAAACATGATCTTACTGCACCTATGAAACCTCAGGGGACACTGAGGCTGCTTGGGCTATTTAGAGATAAAATGATCACCTTGCAGGCAAACAGTACACTGCATATTACAATGTACTTAAGTGTGTCGGTTTCATGTGATGTTTTGATGCTACGATAGGTATGATCTGGGAAACAAACTGTCAAATTCACTGCTCCCGGCAATGGGTCATGATGCACATTCAGGCGTAGGAATGTGCATATGCTGCGGTGAGGTAAGGCATAAAAAAGTATAGCAGATATTCAGAAAAGGTTTTTTATATACCCAAAATGTTATCAGTGGGAAGGACGGTGATGTGCTTTTTTGTGTCAGGTCACAGTTGAGCTTGATGTGGGACGGCGTAACATCTGTGACATCTACAAGGATCCTGTCTTGACGTTGTATCTGGGTGACTTAATTATCTGCCATGTCTCCCTCCATGACTCAGCCTGTTTGTCAGAGAGAGAAGAAAGAAAAAGAAGAAAAAGCTCCCCATACACCCTTTTTAAAATGTTACTCAGCGATGTGGTGCAAGCGCCTACCAATTTGGATGTTTCAGTTACTAACATTATTCTTGTGCATATTTAATCAGACCTATTTGCCAGGTGGCCTAGACAAGACAAGGGCCTAAAATTGCTCATAGTTATCTGTCATAACTGAGACTAGTTAATATCCAGAGGTAGCTGCTGGCACATTATTTCATTCTTAGAAATTAGACACATTGTAATTGTTAAATAGCGCATAACATTTTCCAATAACTTGTAAAATAATAACAGTAATGAGTTTGAGTCAGTTCACAATTATAGCGCATGTCCAATTGCATTAATAAAAAATACATAGAAAAATGATATTCATAAGGAAATCAGTCAAAGTTAATTTTGTTCTCAATTCACAGTAATTATGAGTTTGGAGATAAAAGGAGGTCAGGTTTAACACACACCCATTTCCATTAAATTGACAAAACATAAGACCATCTTTAAAAACCTCTTAGGATTTAACACAATTTAATGAAGATTATGTTGAAATGCTCCTTTACTGAAGTTCCTTCCTTTACTGATTGTTCCTCATAGTCACTAGGCTTTAGTTGCATCATAGCTAATCATGACCAATGTAGTGCAATGTTAAAGCATTTTGATTGAATCATTGATTTGGTTTTGGAATACCGTAAACAACTAAATGTTTAGTAGATCACTGCCTTCAGTGTCAACAGACAAGTGTGGCATATCACATTACAAAGACTTACTGCAAACATGACACATTTCCATTCATGTGAGCAGCAATGAAAATGTGTACACCTCTTCCCGTAAAACTCCAGGAAGGGACAAGGCAAGGTAGGTTGACATCAGCTCTTTGGTGCAGCACAACGAATGTCGAAATGTCAGTGGTAGCACATTCTCCTTTGTTCTGTGTCGCTAACATCAGCGTTTTCCAGAATCCCTTTTAGTCACTGGCACCAATTTCTGCAAATGGACAATTCTGCAAGGATTGAGTATAAGGGTTAACCAACAGACTGGAGTGGTGAGTACTGTACATCTTGCAAAGGCAGATTAGAATGCATTCAGTATTTAGTTCTGCCGCTCTCCCATGCATCATATGCTGAGAGGCTTCAGTTTCTGAGGATGAGCCTGGAGAGGCCTTTGTTGATCCGCCAGGGTATCAGGAGAGGAGTAGTGAAGACAGGAAGTAATAAAAGATACTGGGTCATATCTCTGGAGGGCCCTCTGGAACGACTCGATAGATCAGGACTCACACAAATACATATCATTAGCTACTATGCTGCTGTTTATCAGATCAAAGAAGATAAACTGGAATAATCTAACATTTTAAGAATCTGCATTTTTAATCAACTGAATTTATAAATTATAAAAAAGAATATGTATATCCAGTCCCATCTGAGTTGGTCATGAAATGTTGCATCTCTCAAGCATAACATTCATGTTTTAATGCCAGGAAAACAGCTATTCTTCCTGGGACATTATAAAAAAGTATTATGTCTACATATATTATTTTTATGAACAAGTAACAGGACCTAAAGGTAACATACGCAATAAGCCTAGTCAGGTAATAGTTTCTTGTCTGATCATGGCCTTCTGATGTACATTCAATATCTTCTTGAATGTGGATGTCCTTTTCACTTGGGAAATATCTGAGTTGGTAAGTTTTATTCAGTCATAGCTCTACATATAAGTTGATTTGAGATTCATCCTAGGTCCGCAGGGTATGAGATCCTGAACTTGTATGTATGGTTTGGTGATTATATCTATTGCCCGTAAACGTCAGTTGGTATGAGATATAATAGGGCTTATTGAACAAGACTGCCTTTCTAAGAACAATCGATAGACTAGGGAGTAGCTTAAACAGAATGCCATGGGAGGTTATATTGTGTGTTTATGTACACAAATGGAACCATAGCAAAAAAAAAGCTTTAACAATAGCAATGTATTTTGTCTCATGTGAAAACAGAATCACATTTTTAAAAAGCTGAATATTTTGGTCACCCCCCCAATCTTTGACCCCCTAACTGCTATAGCATGTATGGAACCTGAATTGTGCACAGGGGCACAGTCATGCTGGAATAGGGAAGGGCCTTCCCAAAGTGTTGCCACAAAGTTGAAAGCACCCAATTGTCTAAAATGTTTTTGTATCCTGTAGCATTGAGATGATCCTTCACTGGAACTCAGGGGTCTAGCCCAAACCCTGAAACACAGCAACAGACAATTATCCCTCTTCCACCAAAGTTTACAAAAATGTTTCCACTACTCCTGAGTCCAGTGTCAGTATGCTTTACATGCCTCCAGCAGACAATTGGCATTTTGTATGATGATGTGAGGCTTGTGTACAGCTGCTTGGCCATGGAAACACAGTTCTTGTGCTGGTATTGCTTACAGAAGTTTGGAACACTGTGGCTAGGATTTCATAGCCATGTGTTGAATTATATGAACCTATGGGCTGAAACACCTGAACTCAATAAATAGTAGGGGTGTCCACATATTTTTGGGCATATGGTGTATCACTGTAGAATGCTATGATACCCGTGCTGGTTGAGTGTGCCTTGAATTCTAAATAAATCACAGTGTTACAAGCAAAGTACCCCCACAGTATCACACCTCCTCCCTGCTTCAATGTGGGAACGACACATGTGGAGATCATTCTTTAACCCACTCTGTGTCTCACAAAGACACGGCGACTAAAATTCATCATAACAAAGGACAGTTTTCCACCATTCTAATGTCCATTTCCTATGTTTCTTGGCCAATTCAGATCTATTTTCCTAAATTGTGTCCTTCAATAGTGCTTTCTTTGTACCAATTAGACCATAAAGGCCTTACTCATGCAGTCTCCTCTGAGCAGATGATGTTGAGATGTGTCTCTTGAATTCTGTCAAGCATTTATTTGACCTGCAATCTGACGTACAGTTAATTGATGATTTTTTTGTGTGGTAACTCTAATGAACTGATCCCCTGTAGCACAGGTAACTCTGGGTATTCCTATCCCGTGGCGATCCTAATGAGAACAAGTTTCATGAAGCTTGTTAAGACAGTGAGTGTGCAAATCAGTCATCAGGGAAAAGGGTGGCTACATTGTACAATCTACAATATGAAATGTATTTTGACCTGTACAATGCTTTTTGTTTGGTAAAAGATTACATATGTTATGACATAGTTTTGATGTCTTCACTATTATTCTACAATGTGTAAAATAGAAAACAAATGAAATACCCTTGAATGTGTAAGTGTGTTTTTACTGGTACTATATACACTCATCAGGCAAAAAGGTATGACCACTTAAAGGTGATATTAATAATGTTGATTATCTCCTAACAAGGACACAGGCCAAAGACTGGGTGGATTAGATGGCAAGCAAACTATCAATATTCATCAGTCTGCAGTATTGAGTACCTACTGGCAGTGTGAGGGACAAACTATAAAAAAAACGACAGGGTGGTGGGCACCCAAGGCTCATCGATGCACGTGGGAAACAATGGAGATCCTATCTGGTCTGAATGGACAGAAGGTATACTATGGCACAAATCACAGAAAATGTTAATGATGGTACCAGGAGTAATGTGTCACAAGACAGTGCATTGCAACCTGCTGCCTATTGGGCAGCGTAGCTGCCAGTGTGTTCAGCGTAGCAGCCAGTGTGTTCAGTGTGCTGACAGTGTGTTCAGTGTGCTGACAGTATGGTCAGTGTGCCCTTAATGAACCTGTCCACCACTGAAAGAACCTGAAATGGGAATGCGAGCATTGGAACTGGAACTTGGAGCAGTGTGTTAAATTACTTTTCATGCCAATTATCTAATGGGCATGAAAAAAAAGAAGTTAATCTTGTCTGATGAGTCCCGTTTTCCTTTATGTCACATGGACGGCTGTGTACGTGTGCCCCGTACACCATGGGAAATGATGGCACTCAGGTGGAGGGAATGTGATGCTCTGCACAGTGTTCTGCTGGGAAACCCTAGGTCATTCATGTGGAGCTCAATTTGACACCTGTCACCTACCTAACATTGTTAGGGAAGTACACCCGTTCATGGCAATTGTATGCCCTGATAAAAGTGCTCTCTTTTAACAGGACAATACAACCTGCCACAATGTTTGGGAATGTTTTGAAGAACATGATGAAGAGTTCAGGGTGTTGCCCTGGCCTCCAAATTCTCCAAATCTCAATCCAATTGAAAATCTGTAGGATGTGCTGGATCAAGTAGTCTTATTTTTTGCAAAGCAATTTCATTATGTATTTTTAGTGTCCAAGTGTTTATGTAATGTCTATATGTCTATATGAGATTCTATATAGATCAGTTCTATTTTCACTATTTCTATGTTCAGTTTTGTTCCAACGTAGTTGGTTTCTCCTGTGACTTGTTAACCCATTGTTAAGTCGCTATTTATGTTTCTGATGCCAAAGACTTTGCGTCTCTCATTGTTGCATGTTTGCGAGTATGTCCGTGTCCTTATTTGATGTTCATAGGTGTTTCTTGTAAGTTCTACTACTTTAAGATCCTTTATTTATTGACCTCTGCCCATGTCCTCCCTACTATGAAACACTGTTACAGTTTTTGTTCTATGGTATAATTTCAGCGTATATTAAGACAATAACCTGTGAATTGATGGAAAAATGTATGTGCTCTAAAACCTTCGACTGGCAGTGTATATTAGTGCTGTCGAACCATAAAAATTATTAATTGCAATTAATCTAATAAACGTCTGTAGTTAATCACAATAAATTGCAATATGTTACAGAATGTGTTCACATTTGGCACTAAATAAACACTATTCTAGTTAAAATACATTATGTTAAAAACATACTGTGTTTTATTGTGAACTATGGACAGTGCTTGATTTGAAATGACATGCAAGTGTCTTTTTCCAAGTTGGTGTGTTAGCTGGCCCCTAAATGTCTCTTTCAGATTATCACAATGACTGGCAGAATCTATTTGTAGCCCATGTAAATCAAAATAGAGTTGCTGGTCTCTGATCCAATAGCTGTACCATCTCCTCCGATTGTGTTCCAGATCAAGGCACCAAGTACAGCTGTGTTAGGATTCTCTATAAAACACATATCAGCCCTTTAATCTGAATAGGTGCAGGAATGTATTACTACACTGAATTACACCTAAGCTTTTTGTGGCATTTTGCTTATATTTTTAGGCTAAAATATGGTGAGAATAGGGTTATATTTAAAATATGCAAAGGCATTAGGTAAGTTTGCCAGAGCTGTTTATCCACAAACAGTAATCAGAAGAGACCTGGAATTTATTAATACCCAGCATGGAAGTTGTTAGTTCTGCTGTAATAATATGTTTTAGTGGAAATGTGAATGCCAAGAATGCTTAGCTTACAGTAGGCTAGCAACTACCATGCTAAAAGCAAAATTAACAGGTCAAATTGTACCACACACAGAATCTCGGAGCTAGATGAGACAATGGTCAGAGGGGAGGCACGGCAGTTCTCAAAGACATTTTGATTTCCAAAAACAGCGCAGACTATCCACATTTTTGCCACTGGACATGCTGGCATGCCACCAGCAGCAGACAGCACTGAATAGTGCCTCCACACTGGTCAAGACAGTGGGCTAAACGTCAAGCAGTCACAACTCCGGTGTGCTGCAAAGTAACTCTTTATTGTTTTCAGACCGTATATTCCCCCGTCAGTAGGCTGTTGAGAGGATACTTCTGTATCTGTCAGAGTGTTCTGTTTCCTCAGAATCTCCTTAAAATTATTGATGCAGTCGATGGTACGCACTCCTCTACTGAACCGTTCAGCGCCACTGTGATTCGTGTTTCAGTTCCCAGTGTATCTCCCATCAGGGAATCTGAGCACTAGACTATCCTATCTATATGACCTGCTTATCCTGGCACCATCAGTGGAGTTGGCAATCAGTTACATAACATAAATTGGTGTCTCTGTTTACTCGTTTGAGGCTGGCTGTGAACCAGGTTCATCATGGGCCTGTCAGTGTGACGGTTCAGTCGATCATGCCCATTCTGGGTCTCATGTTGGCTGTTCACACTGCGGTCCCTCCCTTACACATGCCCACACTGTGGGGAAAGTTTGCCCCGCAGCGGCTGGATCCAGTGCGTCCCCGGAGCTGTCTTCTGATGTCTCCCAGTCCCCTGAGGATTGACATTTTGAAGGAACCAGCATGTTCTGTTACATGCTGGGCTCACATGGGCATAGGGTCAGCTCACGTTCCAATTTATATGGACGCTTTATTGACTGTATGGGGGAGGGGTGTGTTAGACTCGAGCAGTGAAGGGCATGGGGTCGCCGAGCAACCCCAAGATTACATTTCTGGAGTTAGAAACAGTTTATCTGGTTATGCTTACTATTGCCTGTCGTTCCCTCTCTTTTGGAGTAGAGATGCCCCGCCTTTGGCTGAGCGGTGCCTTTTTTGATGATTGGCTGAGCACATGCTTGAATCCTGAACATGTGTTGGCTGTCTTGGCAGCAGGGGGCAACCACAAACAGTGAATATATAAGTGGAGTCATGTATCCATTTGCTATTATTTATCGATCATGAGTATGTGCAAGTGGCTACTGTCTGGCATGACTTCTAGCATCGCAATAAGAATTCTGATTCTACTTTACTGTCATAACTCAAAAGATTGCATGTAATAATCTAGACAACTTGGCAAAGTATAGTTATACTAAACCACACAAAATGCTGGATTATATTACTTATTGTAGAGTTAAGTGGCAACTAGTCTCTGCCTTTAGACAATTTAACATCATCTCTAAATCTTGCCACCAACCTCATCTCTAATTGCAGCTGAATGTGACCTAGCACACTTAAAATTGTTTATTGAGCCAATCATCTGTTCTCCTTTTCCTCGTCTAAGGGCACTCAAGGTGGGGACACATGATTGATATCACACCACTGGTTGGAGTCTCAGTACAAAAACTACAGGAAAAAAACACCTTCCATTCACCAAGTCAGCTTGAATTGTGTTAGACACTGTATAATGATTCAGGTTATCATTAATGAAAATCACTGAAAGTAGTGGTTTAATAACATGGGAGAACCTCCATTATATACAGTAGTGCACAGTAAAGTGGTGACTGAGAAGATTATTGAAATTCTATTTTGGGTTTAGTCAGTCTTATCTGTACATGAAATATTAACCCTGTGACTGTTAGCTAAGTGTTTCATAAATATTGCATAGTGTGGAGGAAAGAGTAATTGGCTCTGCCGTCCATAATGGTTGTCACCCTAGCCGAGGAAGAGAGGGGTGAGGGGATGGAACAAAATGTCTGTCTTCTCTTAAGTCATTCAAGTAATGGCCCCCGATGGAATTATTCCAGTTGCCAATGACATTTCCTCTCAGACTGGCCATGCTTTTTCTCCCCTGTAAACTAACTTAAAGATTACTCGGCACATACTGTCATTTGGAATCAGGCAAATATGAAACCATGCACTAAAACTTTGTCTCTTTAAATATGTTCACAAATTTGTTAATGAAGATTCCTCTTTTGCTAAGACAAAATTCACCCGGTGGGACAAATTAAGCAACTGAATAAACAGCATGATCATTAATTTGGTGTAACTTGTGCTTGCGAAAATGAAAGGCTGTTCTGCTTTCAGCTAAATGTCTTGTTTTTGCCAGACGCGTAAGCGGACCCAGCCAAGAGCAAATGTCACTTACTGAGTGAGCGAGTGACTGGCTGACTGACCCTTGTGAGAGGAAATAGGCTTGAGAAACTTAACACAACACCAGTGCGTTGACTAACTCTGAACAAAGGACAATAGATAGGACGCGTTGCCTGTTACTGATGGGCCCCACACATCCTATCTATACCTCCTGCTAGGAGTTGCACATGTGATTGTCACAGGATGGATAGGACCATTGACAATATGTTGGAACATACCATACAAGGGTCTTTTGTAAGATAAACCTTTCTTATAGGAGGGTATTTGACTGTGTAATGGCTGGTTATGACCATTGACCACCTCCCATGTGTTCGCCTCCCATGTGGCAAAAAAGACAGTGTTCTCTTTGTATTCATTGGAGAGTAAAAGGAAAGAACAATGGAAGATTAACATGCCTCATGCTGAATAAAGATGGCTCTCCCTTGGCTTCTGGTTGCATACATTTTGTTCACTGATATCAAATGGACAGAAACCGACATTTGTTTACTAGCGTAATGGATAGTGAACGTCAAATTCTGCATTTGGATTTGCTCAGGTTAGACAAAATCTTCACATATTTTAGCCTAAACTAAAACATATATTAGCCTAAACTTTACAGTTATATTTCCCGATCTTTTCCCAATGTATTTCATGAAAGCATTGCCTTTGTCACAATATTGTGATCTATTTAAAAATGTTATGGTGTATTTCACGATTTAATGCCATATTTCAACATTTAATTCTATATTTCATGATCACAAGGGATATGTCAGTAATAGCAAGTGGTTCCTTTTGCTGCTGATAGGCTAAGCCAGCGATACTAGCTTCACCAATATTAGATAACTTAAGGGAATTCAAACAGGATTTTGGGTCATTAGTTGTGTTTGATTTATATGTTATCAATCAAATGTATTAACAATGTTGTCTACCTGGCAACACCTGTTGAAAACGTTTATAAATATATTTCCGTGGGTGAGCAATATATTATTTAGAATAGTGACATGCCTATTAGCCGACCTGAATGCCCCTGGGACACATAATGACAGACAGTACGGTGGAAACCATCTGGATGAGTATGTCTTTTGCACCTGCTTGCTTTAGCACTACATGTTAGTGTAGCGAATATCAAGTGAAGTAAAGCACTGAATGTAATATTTTTATTATAATTTTCTGCTACACGCAAACATTGATTTGTTTCCTTCGCGAGCCACACTTCCAAAACAGTAACACACTACGTTGCTAAAACAAGCTATCTGGAGCTAAGTAATAACCTTGTGAAATTGAACCAAGGCATACGTGTTGCTGGATTAGGCTATCAGTGGCTAAAGACCATCCACTCAAATTGATTGACATATGATGAAACACACTTTGAAATATGGCGTTAAATGTTGAAATATGCCATTACATTATTCATTCCACCATTAAATTATGAAATAGGTGATGACATGAAAAAAAGCTATGATATTATGAAATAAAGATTGTGAAGAAAGAAATACTATTTAAAAAATCATGCCATTATTTCAAAAAGATGCATTACAAAAATATTTCCTATTAATGTGCCACTTAAAATAATGAATTTATTTAATTAATTATTTATATATTTGAATATTTAATTTTGACACATTTGGCCCTCCTTGGTTAAGAAACCCTTTGCTTTAAAGTCTAAAGTGGTTGGTAGAGACCTATAACATAATTCATGCAACATTACCCTGAAAAGAGTGAGCATAAAATTTACCTATGACCAAAACTACCATTGAACAAAAAACATATTATTTGCATAAGGTAAACAGTTTGGGAAGAACTGGCTGCGTTGGACCCAAGAAAATAAATAATAGGTATCTAAAAAAATATGAAACTGATCTTGCTTGCCTCAAGAACCACTTAGCTTTCTGCTTAACTATGTCAAATATCAAAATTTTTACAGTTTACAATATTAAGAATTCTGTAATTCTTTGTGAATTAAATTGGGTAACAAGGTTCAATGGAAACCATAATCACCAACCAATTGAGGGCTGGATTCATGTCTCCGTCTCCTGTTATCTCCTCCATGCTCCTGAGATTGTACTGGGAGACACAGCAAACGTTCTTGCGACGCCATGTATGGATGTGCCATCCTGGAGGACCTGGACGACCTGCACAACCTGAATGGTCTGTAGGTACCGCCTCATGCGACAAGAACATTAGCAAAATGCAAAACTAGAGAAGTATCAGTCCAGAAAGATAAGGAAAGAGCAATTGTCTGTGGCTACCACATGCAAAACCATTCCCCTTTTCGGCTCTGGAAACATGAGCAGGTGGCACAATAAGGAGTGTCCACTGATCGGTTTACCTGAGCAATAGAACAAATGACACACAAACGAGCAACAAATTGGAAACATGAGGGACACCTGTGATTAGGGCCGAAGGAGGAGGCAAACACAAATACACAAACAAGATACCTGTGTCCATAACACATATATTTCCAACCAAGTATTTCTAAGTCTAAATGTTTCCTGTAAGCCTGCTCATGTGGCTCCACTCACTTGCAGTAAAAGTGACAGATAGTCTGACTTGAAAATGTATAAAAACCCATATCAGATGAGAAAACACACTAGATGTGTGATACCAGATAGTGAAATATGTAATCAGACTAGATTCAATGCAAGAAAGTTGTGTGGACCAGAATGAGACCACCCACTATAGACTGCTTTTCCATGAGGAAACTCCATTCACTCATTGGCAGATAATCGTGGTACACAGAAGAACACGTCCTTCAGCAATAAGATCCAGTTACTGACATTCAGCAAAAGAAGGAGTCCAAAAAGCTGTTCATTAGCAAATGACCCATCACCAGTCAAGATACCGTTGTTCTAAAATATTGCTGAAGTGGTCTTTCAAATCTCAGAAAATGTATTATTTTCTATTTTGATCATTTACAGTATGCCAATTAAGGTGTAGAATGTTAGCGTTTATTATAATGGAGCAGAAAAGATTACTACAATAATTTCAAATACATTTTATCGATTTTATCGATGAAACTGATGATAAAGGTATATCAACACTTTCTATAAGGGTATTTTTTTTGTATTATATTTTCAAATTTTCATTCAACTTGAACACGTATAACATCTCAACTCATACAATTAAAATGCCGGAACCGTAATACCAGAAAAATGAGTTGTTGGCGTTAGTTGTTCTCAATCAAGATAGCATCTGACAAATTCCATGTATACATTGCCCACAACCAAGAAGATCCACAGCCATAAGTGTTTGCTTAAAAGGAAGAGACCTCCATTGTGTTCTGAGACTGAAATTGCTGGTAAGCTAAGAATGCCAAGCAATAGGGAATAACATGGTTGTTGTAACAAAGGGGTCATTCTTAAAAATGCATTGTGGAATATTTTGTTTTTTCTTTCAAATGTCATATTTTGGGCTGGGTATGTAATGTGTTGTTTAAATGTGCAAAATCTATAATTCAAGTAATGTTGAATCATACCTCCACTTGTTATGAATTCCGAGTTTCGATGACCCATGTCAGATGCATGACATATAGTACCATTGTTTCCGCCGCTATCATATTACTGTGCCGCATTGGCAAAATCAAGGCCAGGAAAAATTACCCCCCCCACATATAACTGCCATAAAATTGTGACTAGAGTCAAATAATTGTTTGTGATACAATCAAGTGGTCAGCAGGAGCAAACAAAATGACTATGAAGAGTGACTTTGCAGTTCCAAGATTCGGGGGGGGGGGGCTATATTAAACAAATAGCTAACCGAAAACGACAAGCCTTCCCACGTGATCAACTTCCTTGAAAAATCAAATGAAGCTCAGCCAAATGTGGTCATCAATTGCTGCCTTTCAATCTTTTTGCTACAAATATCAGTGAAATACGTAGGCTAAACTGCCCTCTTAACAAGGAAAAGAGTCCTAGCAATGAGAATTGAGAGTTTCGCATTCACGTGAAAGGGGTGGATGGCACAACACCGGCCATCCAATATTGGTATACGGCCTTGTCCCTTGCATACAGAGATTTATTTGGATTCTCTGAAGCTTATCATTATATAATGTACCGTAAATGAGACCCACAAACATTGCAAAATATTATTCTTAAATTGTTGCACAATTCGACCACGCAGTCTTTACAGAATGGTGAACCCATCTCCATCCTCACTTCTGACAGATCCATCCTTTCTGGAATTATCTTTTAATAACAATCATGTTACTGATGTGCTGCAAATTGACCTAAATAGTTGTGGTCAAATGACAACTTGTCTTGAATGTGATGCTGGCATCAAATTCAAACAAAACATGCCTCAGTTTCAACATTTGATAGGTTGTCTTTGCCCAATTTTCTATTGAATATTTGGTTAATATGATTTGCACAGAGTATCATTCTGTATTTATTTACATTTTATTCATTAATAGTTGCTCACTGCAGTGTTCTGTATTGCAGACTCGGACCATGCGAATTATGTTCAAGTTGAAATGACTGGATGGAAAGTAAAAATTCTAAAGAAAAAAACATATACTACACATTTTTGGGGACCCCTTTTGACTCAGCAGACTTGTCACCGTCCTGGATGAGGCCGTAGTGTCGTCCATGAACTTCTGTAGTTCAACAGATAGGTCTCTTGAGATGCAGTCGTTTGAGTAGAGGGAGAAGAGCAGTGGGGAGAGCACGCAACTCTGGCGGGCGCCGGTACAGATTTTTCGGGTGCTGGATGTGGTGTTCCCCAGCCTCACCTGCTGATTTCTGTTGGTCAGGAAGTTTGTGATCCACTGACAGGTGGATGCTGGCACAGTGAGCTGGATGAGTTAGGTATGGAGGATGTCTGGGATGATGGTGTTGAACACCAAGCTGAAGTCCACAAACAGGATCCTTGCATATGTCCCTGGAGAGTCAAGGTATTTCAGTACGTAGTGCAGTCCCAAATTGACAGCATCATCCACAGATATGTTAGGCAAACTGCAAGGGGTCTAGCAAGGGGCCTGTGATGTCCTTCAGCTGGGCCAACACAACATTTTCAAAGCATTTCATGACCGCAGAAGTGAGGGCGACAGGTCTGTAGTCATTCAATCCAGTGATGGAGGGTTTTTTGGGGACCAGTATTATTGTGGAGCATTTGAAGCACGAGGGAACTTCACATAGCTCCAGAGATCTGCTGAAAATCTGTGTAAAGATGGGGGCCAGTTGTTCAGCACAAATTTTCAGGCAGGAGGGTGACACACCGTTTAATCACACTGTTCATGTTTTAAGATAAAGATTAAAATACTTTTCAAAATCTTTATTCAGAGTGCAAGGAATTTTTCCAATTTAAACTTTCGCACCAGTACGTCTATCAATTTGCTTAGACTTTAGACACTTGCTGTACTATCTTTTCTACCCTGAACGACCCTGGACTAGCTAATACATTTCCAGTTTAATTCTTTAGGAGAAGATGAGACAAGTGTTGTCTTGGTTTAAATTCAGTCCTGTAAATGTTAGAGGCAGGAAAAAAGGAAATGAAGGGCACTAACAATGAATATCATGAATTTGTGTTCATATCAACAATTCTTTGTTGGACTGTCTAATTCTCTCACTCAGGACAGCTGCGTTGATCTAGTGCAAGTGCAGCATCACACTTTCCCATTCCGTAAAAGGGGAGTGAAATCCCATCACTTTGAGGGCTGTCAGTAGGGGTTGAAGACATGCATAAGAGAGAAAGAGAGAGATTTGAGACTGAATAATTTGAGAGTTACAGATTTATAATTAGAAGAAACCGAGTAGAGTAATTTAATAGATTAGAGAAAGTTGATAGAGTACTTTCAGAGTAGCTTAATCAGAGTAGAGCAATCAGAGTAGCGTAATTTGATTTCAGAGAGTAGACTAATTTGAGAGTAATGGAGAAGGCTGGCGGTGCAGGAGGAAGAGTGGTCAGTCCATTGTGTGGGAAAATTTCAACCGGGATTCCCCAGGTTGAAATGTTAATGTGGTAATTTGACTGTATAAAAACAATCATTATTATGACTGTAATTTATATCTAATAATATTATAATTATTCTACACAGACCTTGCTAGAATATGTTCAGTGAAATTGAAATGTTTTGGCAAATTGTTGTCAAGAGGTCAGATAATGTTCTTTGTTTTTTAAGTCCGATGCTTGAATTTTCCAGGACATTTCTTGGCATACAATATTCATACATCTGTAATGTTAAGGCATGAACATTGAGCTTAACGTCTAGAATTACTAGACTAAGTACATTAGCCCAATGCTGCGATTGCTGCAGCAGGACCTAGTCACAGTCGATATAATGATAGCCTAGGCTAACTTGAACTAATCTTAAAGAGTAAGTGACACATAAAAAATATAAATAAAATATGCAGGAATATTTACAGTGTGCTCTTTATCATAGGGTCCAAACAGCAATAGCTGGATTAGGCTTTTGTGAACCTAATGTACCCTACCTACATCCTTCCAAGTAAGAAGGCTTTGTCGGTTATGGTAGCCAAAGGGTATGCTGAGACCAAGGGGAAGGCCATGGTTGAGGTGGGAAAGATTACAGCAGTGAACCTAATGTCGGACATGTGGACGTCTATAAACATTGTGCCAGGTTTTCCAAGACATACCACAGCACACATTGCAGAGGCAAAAGTCACTCCTATGACAGAGTGGGGAATCAAAGGAAAGTGAGCAGGATGGTCACTGATGGTGCAGCCAATATGAAGGCATGGGATGGGTCCCCCAGCACCTTTTCTATGTTTCAATGATTATATGAGCAGCGTGAGCCACTGGGAACAGTTCTCCCCACTCTTGTATAGACCTGTCACCATTTTCATCTGAGGAAAATGACTCCATGCACCAGTGTCTTTGGGCACTTGTCCCATTCCAACAAGCCACAATGGAAATGTCAGAGGAGTAGAGGGTGTCTGCTTCAAAGGTTATACCAATGATCTGGATGCTGAAGGCTTCAGTTTGTGTTATGAGTACACAGATGACAACTGACACGAACTCATGACTGGCTGCATACCTAAAAAAGCAGCGCAATGATACAAGGCTCTTTTGCATGACCCAAAGAGCTCTATGACTCTGGCATCAATGCTGGATCCACGTTTTAAGGTTGTGGTTTTCATTAAGTTGTGCACAGTTATGCCCAGACAGCTGTGAAAAGGCACATGACGGGAGTTCAGAGCATAATCCACCCATGGCAGGAACTCCGCCCACTCCCCCAGGCTGGTCCTGGCAGTAGGACTGAAGGAGCCTGCCCACGTCCTGATTTATGCGTTCCACCTGCCCGTTGGACTGGGGGTGGTAGCCCAAGGTCAGGCTGACCGAGACCCCCAGGTGCTGCAGAAACGCCTTCTAAACTCTGGAGGTGAACTGGGGGCCCCGGTCCGACACTATATCCTCGGGCACCCCATAGTACCAGAAGACGTGAGTAAACAGAGCCTCTGCGGTCTGCAGGGCCGTAGGGAGACCGGGCAGAGGCAAGAAGCGACATGTCTTCGAAAACCGGTCCACAAGGACCAGGATGGTGGTATGGCCCTCTGAATGGGGAGATCTGTCCAAAAATCAATGGACAGGTGGGACCATGGTTGTTGTGGAATGGGTAAGGGGTGCAACTTAACCATCGGCAGGTTTCGGTGTGCCTTACTCTGGGCGCACACTGAGCAGGTAGAGACGAACACCCTCACGTCCTTAGCCAAGGTGGGCCACCAGTACTTACATGCAAGGGCCCACATAGTTTGCCCGATGCCAGGATGACCAAAGGAGGAAGAGGTATGGGCCCAGTAGATGAGCCGGTCACGGACAGACACCGGCACATACATGCGGTCCTCAGGGCATGCGGGCGGAGAGAGGTCGTCACGCTGCGCACGAACGATGTCCGCGTCCAACTCCTACACGACCAGCTCCACGATACATGACGGCGGCAGTATGGGAGCGTCATCCACTGGCGGCTCCTCCGTGTCATGCTGGCGAGACAGCGCGCCGGCCCTGATGTTCTTGCTCCCCGGGCTGTATGTGAGAGTGAAAACAAACCGGGAGAAGAACATAGACCACCTGGCCTGGTGAGGGGTAAGCCTCCTCGCTGTCCACATGTACTCCAGGTTGCGGTGGTCTGTCTAGATTAGGAAAGGGTTTTCGGCCCCCTCTAAACTGTGCCGCGACGCCAACAGGGCTCTAACAACGGCCAACAGCTCACAATAACCCACGTTGTAATTCCGCTCCGCTGTAATGAGCTCTTGTGTGAGAAGAAAGGGGCGGAGCGTGTTCCCAACTCACCGTTCGTTAGGAGATGACGGCCCGAGACCACAGTCAGATGCGTCCAGTTCCACAAACACCTGCTCTGCCTCCTTGGTCCACCGCAACTGGGTCGCCCCACCCCTCAGAAGGGAGGTGATCAGAGCCACGACCTGGCTAAAGCCCAGAATAAACCTCCTATAGTAGTTAGCAAAGCCTAAAAATCGTTGCACTCCCTTCACTGTGGCTGGGGTCAGCCAATTACGCACGGGGTGAATGTGATGCTCCTCCAGAAACGGTACCCGAGGAAGGACACGGACGACTGGAAGAACAGACACTTCTCGGCCTTCACGTACAGGTCATGCTCCAACAATCTAGCAAGCACTCTACGCACCAACGAGACACGCTCAGCGCAGGTAGCCGTATATATCAAGATGTTGTCAATATACACCACCACACCTTCGCATAACATGTCCCTGAATACGTCGTTGATTAAATATTGAAAGACTGATGGAGCATTCATCAAACCGTATGGCATCACGCACTGTCTGGACTTTCCACCGTGGTTGAACCCACGGAAACATCCAAACACCTACCTTGGCACTTCTACGACCACCCCGAAAGGACCTGACTAGACCAGGAAATGACGGGGTCATGAAGAGACATCCAGGGGAAACCCAACAATGATGAGGAACGTGGGAGAATCAATAACGTGAAATGAAAGGGATTCGCTGTGTCGGCTGCAAGTGACCATAAGGAGCGGGACAGTACACTCGGTAACAAAGCCCGACCCTAGTGGCCGGTTGTCCAACGCTCTTACAGGTAGGGGGGTGGCAAGGACCTGAAGGGGAATGCGTGCGCATAATGCGAAAGCCCTGTCAATAAAATTCCAAGCAGCGCCCAAATCTACCAGCGCCTTACACTGGGAAAGTAATGGAAAACCGGGGAACTCAACAGGGATGGTGCAGAGAGTGAGTAGAGAGGCTAAAGGTGAATGGACATGATCTACCTGGAGTAATGCGGCAGCGCCGTGCCTGTCGCCTCTGGAGTTAGAGGAGGTGTAGCGCTGCGCAGCAGAACTGCCCCAACGCTTCGTCGAACACCCCCACTCTCCTCCTCCTTACCCTCTGCCCGGGAGTGCAGCCGTCCCCAGGTCCATAGGGACGGCATTGTCCAGGTGGTGGGGTGGAACGGACGGGCCCCCGCCAGGACGTCCTCGGGCAACCAGCATGTTGTCGAGGTGGATAGATGTGTCCACCAGCTGTTCAAAGGAGAGGTTCACGTCTCAACATTCCAGCTCCCTTCAGACGTCCTGCCGAAGGCTGCAGCGGTAGTGATCGAAAAGAGCCTGATCCTTCCACCCAGAACCCGCTGCCAGGGTTCAGAACTCTAGAGCAAACTCCTGCGACGATCCCATCCCCTGCTGCAGATGGAAGAGCCGTTAGGCAGTCTTCTCTTGTGTGGAAGGTCGAACACAACCTGGAAGCGGCGGACAAACTCGTGGTAGCTGCCCTGGATGGGTCCCTCTGTGCTCCATATGGCAGTGACCCACTCCAGGGCTTTCCCGGACAGGTAGGAGATGAGTGAGGAGATCTTCTGGGCATCCATCGGCGCAGGATGAATCGCCTGGAGCACGATGTCGACTTGTAGAAGGAAACCCTGACAGCGGTCCACCGTCCCGGAAGCGGAATGTGCATCATCCCGACACCGGTAGGTGAAGTCGGGGGGGGCTGTAACACAGCCGGTGCTGCGGGAGTCGCCTGGCTCAACTCTAGGCGCAGCACAGCCTGTAGGATGCCCTCCATTGCAACACCTAGGTTGGCCAGTATTGTGGAGTGTTCCTTCACTATGTCCGCAACACCGGCCTCGCTTTCAGCTCCTCTTTAAAAGGTGTGTTATTCTGTCAGCAATCTTTTGGGGAAAAAAAGGAGCAGCGGACTGAGGAGTCGAAGTCATAATTTTAATAATATAAATGCATGGCTGAACAATGCTCACAGTAGTAAGACAATAACATTCAAAGACCAAGGGAAATTGTCATCCAACAAGTACTTGCTGTCAACATCTGCTGCCAGCCAAAACTTCCAAGCTTCTAAGCTTTTGCCAGCCAAAGCTTGTTAGACATATACTGCGTGAACCAACACATTTTTTTGGTCAGGTACAGCTATTCATCCATGGTATGTCCAGCCCTGGTTTGTAGCATGCAATGCAGTTGTCTGAATCTCTCCCACACTTCAGTCACGGGCTCAAACTTGTCAATTGTGGCCGGGTCTCCATTCTATCTATTTAATAGCCATGACAGCTTATCAATGGTTACCTTCTACAAGTGCTGTCATTGACCTGTCTTCTTGAAGTGGAGGGCCGGTCCACCTCACTGGTTTCTGAAGGTGTTGATCATTGTCAGATGAACCGTCAGATGAAAAGCCATCCCAGGACACATCACTCTGTCCTAATCTCTCTAATATCACACTCGCCATCACTCATTTCCATTAGTAACTCTAATGCCATTATTGGCATCCATAAATCCCTGTCTCTTATCCATTGTAGATAGCTGTTAAGAATTACCTTTGATCACACACGCTTAACTGTTAGACCACTATATATATATATATATGTTGCAGGAAGCAAACAAGGACTGAGGCAATAGTCATTATGACATTCTTTTAAAAAAAACATATGGTCTCATGAGACAAGTGGAAACATGAAGCTGCCCTCAGCCAGCCAGGTGCAGGAGTGACAGAGCAGAACCAGAGAGGCACAACAATCATCAAAGTGACTAGGGATAGAGTGAGGAAGACAAAATTGAGCTCAAAATTGAGTCCTTTAGAAAATATAAAACATATTTCGAGTCATTTTGTTTATTGAGTCAGTAATGCCAGGAGTAATGCCTATGTCCAATTATCAGTTACAAACATGTGTTTATAATCCTGCTGGCTTGATCAGTTTTTATTTTCTAATGCTACTAACAGCTGTTGGATGGTGAACTGAGCTGGAGGACAGCATATTTATTGATGTTAAATAGAACTCCGCTGCCAGCCGTTCAAAGTTACAAAACAATTGTTTGATTGAAAGCTTAAACTGAATGAGCCAGACGTTCACAAGTCTATTTACAGTACTTAAGCAAAAGCTTGGTACATGTCTTTATCTGTGTTTATCATCAATAATCAGCTAACTATATTCATTATTGTAGCCTGTGTCCAATTATCAGTTATAAAAATGTCTTTATAATGCTCCTGGTTTGATAAAAAAAATGTCAAATGTATACAGATGTTGATCAGAGCACTGAGCTAGAGGACCGCATTCAAAGACAATGACCATATTGTACAATAATGCTGCAAACTGTATGAGTGAACAATACAACTGAACACATGACTCAGAAGAGGACTTGTGTGTCTCGAGTCACTAAAGCTACAAAAATAATGAATTGCTCACAAAAATAATGAATTGCTCAGAAACTGCACATCACCATAATCCTGGTGGAGGAAGAGGCCTCTGTTGTCTCAAAGCCTTAGTCCATGGCTGCTCAATCCTGTTTCTGGAGAGCTACCATCCTGTAGGTTCTCTCAAATCTTAATTTTGCACACCTGAGCTGGATAAAAAGCTAAGTCAGTTTAGTAACAACTGTTGTTGCAGAGAGAACATTCCGGATAGCAGATCTACAGGACAATGATGGTGCAGCCCTGCCCTAGCCCATCCCTGCACTCCCCGCAAACCCTGAGATCATTAAAGCCCCTCTGAAATCATCCCTGTGCACCCTGATAAAAAAAAACGATAACTGTCTCATCCCACCAACCCCATGTCCACATTTGAGTTCCTGGCTCACAGCAGCAGTTGAATCCGATTTTTCGGCCAATTGCAATTCACCTGCACCAGCTACACTGCCTGAAGATGAAAGAGAGCCTTTTTGCTAGGAACATTCTGCCCACACTTAAGAGGCTAACCCTACATCAAACAACGGCAGCAAAGATTAAGATCCAGCAAATTCTTTTTGAGGCAGAGTTCAATTATGAGTTCTCAAAGTACGTTGTGGAATAACATTAATACTAAAATGTTTGTTTTCTAGTTATTTAAATTCTGTGAGAGTGTGTGTGTAAAACATTGTCCTTCTGTGTGTAAACATGGTTCATTTTCTCTCTTGTTTCAGAGTCTTCCCAAGGGTTCCATCCTCATGATTAAATATTTTTAAAGACTCAGTTCATATTAATGTTACACATACATGCACACCATGAAATATACATGTACACAACTCATCAGCACATCATCTCCCAATGCTCTTGCACTTTATTATAAGCAAAAATGTGAGTGAGAAACAGACACACAATGTACCATATATAGTTAGTCAGTTTGCATTTTAAACCAGCCTTCCCTTTCCGTTTTCTCTCTCCATCCCATTCAGAAGCATCAAAGTCCGCTGACATTTGAGGTTGAGTGCAAGTGATAGATTGGCACATACACACATTAAACATACAAAATATATCTACACAATACAGTGGGGCAAAAAAGTATTTAGTCAGCGACCAATTGTGCAATTTCTCCCACTTAAAAAGTAATTTTCATCATAGGTACACTTCAACTATGAGAGACAAAATTAGAAAAACAAATCCAGAGAATCACATTGTAGGATTTTTAATGAATTTAGTGGTAAATTCCTCTGTAAAATAAGCATTTGGTCACCAAATGCTTATTTCTGGCTCTCACAGAAGTGATTTCTGGCTCTCACAGACGTGTAACTTCTTCTTTAAGAAGCTCCTCTGTCCTCCACTCGTTACCTGTATTAATGGCACCTGTTTGAACTTGTTATCAGTATAAAAGACACCTGTCCACAACCTCAAACAGTCACACTCCAAACTCCACTATGGCCAAGACCAAAGAGCTGTCAAAGGACACCGGAAACAAAATTGTAGGTGTGAAGAAATCAACTGTGGGAGCAATTATAAGAAAATGGAAGACATAGAAGACCACTGATAATCTCCCTCGATCCGGGGCTCCATGCAAGTTCTCACCCCGTGGGGTCAAAATTATCCCAAGAACAGTGAGCAAAAATCCCAGAACCACACGGGGGGACCTAGTGAATGACCTGCAGAGAGCTGGGACCAAAGTAACGAAGGCTACCATCAGTAAAACACTACGCCGCCAGGGAATCAAATCCTGCAGTCCCAGATGTGTCCCCCTGCTTAAGCCAGTACATGTCCAGGCCCATCTGAGGTTTGCTAGAGAGCATTTCGATGATCCAGAAGAGGATTGGGAGAATGTCATATGGTCAGATGAAACCAAAATAGAACTTTTTGGTAAAAACTCAACTTGTCGTGTTTGGAGGAGAAAGAATGCTTAGTTGCATCTAAAGAACACCATACCTACTGTGAATCATGCTTTGGGGCTGTTTTTCTGTGAGGGACCAGGACGACTGATCCCTGTAAAGGAAAGAATGAATGGGGCCATGTATCGTGAGATTTTGAGTGAAAACCTCCTTCCATCAGCAAGGGCATTGAAGATGAAACGTGGCTGGGTCTTTCAGCATAACAATGATCTTATACACACCGCCCGGCCAACGAAGGAGTGGCTTCGTAAGAAGCATTTCAAGGTCCTGGAGTGGCCTAACCAGTCACCAGATCTCAACCCCATAGAAAATCTTTGGAGGGAGTTGAAAGTCCGTGTTGCCCAGCAACAGACCCAAAACATCGTTGCTCTAGAGGAGATCTGGATGGAGGAATGGGCCAAAATACCAGCAACAGTGTGTGAAAACCTTGTGAAGACTTACAGAAAACGTTTGACCTCTGAGCGGAGCAGGACGATCCGGGCGACGGCGATGGAAGTCGCGTAGAAGGTCGGGAGCCAGCACATCCCGCCTCGGGATCCAGCTCCGCTCCTCCGGACCGTACCCCTCCCATTCCACGAGGTACTGGAGGCCCCCAACCCGGCGCCTCGAGTCAATGATGGCGCGGACGGAGTACGCCGGGGCCCCCTCGATGTCGAGAGGAGGGGGAGGGACCTCCCGCACCTCACACCCCTGGAGGGGACCAGCCACCATCGGCCTGAGGAGAGACACATGGAACGAGGGGTTAATACGGTAGTCAGGAGGGAGACGCA